>JAMWFC010000084.1:325035-559876 GCA_027475525.1 Macrolepiota albuminosa | reverse complement strand
CGAGTGATGAACGGATATTTTATTAGGGCTTACAGGCCCTATTAAAATATTTGTCACTAGCAGGAGTCCAACCCGCCCCTCAATATTCCATTGTCACTATTAGACCCCATTAAGGTGGAGTAGAGGGAGTAGAACCCACCGCTGTACTTTTCCTCTTTCCTGTATACTTCTATGGTGTAAATAAATATCAGTCTAATATTGTCAATTCAATACAGATGCACCAGTTGCAGTAAAATCTCTATCCGTTCAAATTCTGTATAGGTCCGCTTGTGCACTACATGAACACCGTCCTGACTTGTAGCAAGCGCCTGTGGTAGAATGGAATATTCATCAATTGATATTTCATATTGTGCACAAGAAGTGGGTTCGACTCCCACTAGTTCACATTATATAATAGCAGCAGGCCGCTGACGTCCGCTAGCGTCATGAATTTGATCCGTTGAAAACTCCAAAGATTTCTGCAGCGGCATAAGATGGACGAGTTCGCGCATGTGTTCATTCCAGTGCTCATGACAAGTTGATAATGCACTGTGGCTGACTACCTCTGTGCTGATCTTTGTAAAAAAAGTAGTCAGCCCTGGTGTATCGTCACTTGTCATGAGCGCTGGAACGATCTCATGTGTCAACTCCTCCATCCTATCTCGCTTCAGTAATTCCTAGAGTTTTGGTCAGATCCACTACCACAGGCGCATACTCCAGGTCAGTGCGATGTATATGTAGAGCAAAAATGCACCCATATAAAAACACAGCATTAGTCCCTGTTAAGGTGAAGTAGGAGTAGAACCCACCACTGTACACAATATTGAATATCAATAAATGAATATTCCACTGAACCACTGGGACTGGTTGCACCGCTGATGTCAGCTGGCTCACATGCCGACGTCCGCTACCGTCAGCTACCGTCCGCTGGCATGCCAGCGGACAGCGGACACTCACGCACCCTCTTCCGCCCTTCCCCCTCTTTCTCCCCAGTGCCATCCTCTCCACTCCCCACACTACCTCACACGCCACCCCCGTCCACCACATGCACCCCGCTTCCCTCCTCCCCCCTGACCTGACGTCCGACGTCTGCTACGTCCGCTGGGGTACCAGCGGACACCCACGCTCCTCCCCTTCCCCCTTCCCCCTCTTTCTCCCCACCCCCATCCCTCTTCCGCCACCCCCCATGCTCTCCGAGACGCCACCCCATGCGGCGGACACCCACGCACCCCGTTTCCTTCTCTCCCGCCCTGATGCCGGACGATGCCGGACGATGCCGGGGGTTGCCGACGGATTCCCGTGGATTCCGACGGATACTAGCGGATATCCGGCGGATGCCGACGGATACCAGCGGATATCTGGCGGATGCCGACGGATGTACGACGGATGCCGACGGATGCCAGCGGATGCCAGCGGGTCACGACGGCTGCCGGCGAACTCGGATGCCGACGGATGTACGACGGATGCCGACGGATGCCAGCGGATGCCAGCGGGTCACGACGGCTGCCGGCGAACTCCGACGGATGCCAGCTGATGGCTGCTGATGCCAACGCCCCTTTCAGGCCACGAAAACTCTTTTGGGAGGTATGCCACCCCCCTTCCACCTCAAAAAATCCATACGGGAACCTGCGGAAACGTAGGTGGGCGTCCGTTCATTGTGTTATCCGACCTTTGAATCTATCCGTTAGTAACGGACCTGTGGTGCAACGGTTAAATGTGTGTTCCGTTGCTGGAGGCTTTCCCAAGGCCGGGGGTTCGATTCCCCCCCACAGGCATACGACGGGCAAGTCGACATTACCTTTTTTCTTGGTCCAACCAGACCCCGTGGACCTGCGTAGGCCTCTGTGGATGTCCGCTGGTGTCCTGCGCAGGCCTGGGAGGGCCCGCGTAGGTTTGAGTCCGTCGATGTACGTCTGCGTGGATGTCCGCTGGTGGCTTGCGTAGGCCTGCGTAGATTTTCAGGGCCCTTTCATGGACGTACGCTGGCGTCGGGGGTGGGAAAAGGATGGAAGGGGAGACGCGCAGCCTCGAGTTATTGCGGGGAGGAATGGAGAGGGGAGGGAAATGGGGAACCTCGAGGAGGGTTTATTCATGCCATGAAGTCCGCCAATGGAGGAGGTTTTCACTCGTGTGCTGATGCCCGCCGGCGGCCGCTGACGCACATTGACGTCCGCTAGTGTCCGCTGGCATCTGCCGGGCCTGCATGCGCATGTGTGTGCCCGCCTTTTATCGATCCACTGGACCGTGTCATACAGCACATTGTGACACGTCCGCAGCTCTGTATTCTACGGCACTGTGGGGACTGCTCCGCTCCAGTGTAGCGGACTCCGCTGGACACGTATGGTATGGCACAAAGTGGGCTCCCGTACAACGTATGACACGTACCGTTGTGATGCCCTACCCTGGTAAGACTGTATCTAAGAACACTGTAAGTATATTCTAAGGTATTATTAGTAACATATATAGAAAGTAGCTATTACTTTACGCACCCTCAGTCTTGTATAAGTGACTGAGAGTTGTCTTTGTATCAAGTCTGTTTATATATTCATCCATATAACAATGGTGGCATTGTTAATAAGTGTGCCATGCAAGGTTGGGTGAGATGGCCACCAATGTAATGAGTGTGATAATGTGCTTGGGGAGATGATGATGTCATAGTTAATGGTGGCCAGGTTTCAGCATACTAACACTCCTCCTCACCATGTACTTTGATGTGATTAGTATATTAGCATCTCCTCCTTGCATGGTACATAGTGTGGTCACTGCAGCCCAAGTAAGATGCACAGTCTAGTAAAGAGGGGGCAGTGAGAGCTTTGATGAAGAGGTCAGTAACATTGTACTTGGTGTTAACATATCATATGTATATGTTGCCCACTTGGACATGTTTGCACAGGAAGTAATACTTAATGTCTACGTGTTTAATGCAAGCATGCAGTGTGGAGTCTTCAGACAGGTTGATTGCCACATTGTTGTTGCATAGGATAGCAGTTGGTTTACTAGTGGTGTTGTAGCCTGTCCTCTTGAGCAGGACATATAGCCATATACATTCCTGAGTGCTTTTATAAGCTGCCATGTACTTGGCCTCACAGAATGAGGCTGTGACAGACTTCTGTTTTCTTGCCACCCATGATACAGCTCCTGAGCCTAGACTCTATGTGTAGCCTCCAACACTGCAGCATGTGTCTAAGCAGTTGACCCAGTCCAAGTCAGTGAACCTGATGAGATTGACAGGTTCCCCTTTTTCTCCAAGGAGTGAGCTTCATATCGCAAGTCCTCTTGAGGTGTCTGATGAGTCAAGTTGCTGCTCTCCAATGTATGCTAGTATAGCAGTCAACATATTGAGATAGTTGCTGGATCACATAAGCAATGTCAGGCCTGGGTGGATATGGCAAGTTACAGTAGACAGCTGACAAGGAATCTGTATAGTGTCTTGGTGATGGTGTTTGCTTTGTTGTGGGACAGGGTAAACCTATCAGACCTCCAGAGCTTAAGGCCTGGTTTCATGGGGAGGGAGAGTGGTGTGGCAGCAGATTGTTCGAACTGGGAGACAACTTTGTTGATGAATGCTGTTTGTGATAGCTTCACTGTGTGATATTTGTGATTCTATTCAACTGCAATGCTGACAACAAATCTCAGTAGTCCAAGGTCAGATATGGTCCATGTGGACCATAGCTAGTTCTTGAATTGTTCATTCTGCTTGCAATTAAAAGGAAATTGTCCACATGTACTGCTACTATTACTATGCCTGTGTCTGTTTTATGGTAATAGATGCATGACTTGCAGGACAGTCTGCTAAATTCTCAGAATAATATATTGTTGTTTAGAGTGTGGTTTCATATTTGGCCAGCCTGTTTCATACCATAGAGTCCACATAGCAAGCACCATACCCATCTTTCTTTTCCAGATTCTTCAAAGCCTTCAGGCTGGGTCTTGATATCAATTTGAGCTGCATCCCATCTTTATAATGCTGCAAGGTGTAAAAGCACATGCCACGATTCCATGTGTGTGGTTGGTAATGTTGTCCTTGTGTAGTCCTGCCCATATACTTGTTTGTATCCTTTGAAGACTAGATGAACTTTGAATCACACTGCCTTCCTAGTTTTGTTGCACTTAATTTTAAAGATAGGTTGTTCTTTTCTAATTTTGTGCCCAGTCAGAATTTGATCTCATGGAATGAGTTTATACACCCCCATCTCTTTAAGAGATCTTAGCTCATCATGGTAACCTGCCTTCCATTCTTTTGCATATGTGGACTCTAATGCTTCATGCCATGTTTGAGGCTCATTTCTAAAGTTGATTGATAATAGGTCCTTGAGAGACTCTGCTACTGCTAGCAGGTGCTCTATGGCTTTGACTGATGCTACATTTGATGTCAGGTGCTAGGTCAATGTCCGCTCCCCCTGGAGGTGCATGGGCTGGTTCCTGAACCACATCATTGATTTGACATCATTCTGCTCTCAAAATGCATAATTGATCTCTAGCTTTGTGCAATTCTTGAGCAACTATCTCAATCTGTAAGGCGGGTGGGTCATTGGGCCTGGCTCTAGCAGTGAGGATTGGGATACAGTTTGAGCATCAAGGTATAAAGGGTTCCAGTGCCTCAGCTGGTGGTTCAGCTTTGACTGCAGCTGGTGGAATAGGCAGAGGATCTCAAGCAGTGTCTTTGTCATCATCAGTGTTGAATGGTGCATCCACAGATGTTTCCTTGATCTTGGCAATCAATGTCAGCTTGTTCATCATTGTGGGCATTGAGGGTGTTGTAGGCACCATAGACATATTGATTGGTGTGCAGATTGGTTGCATCTCATGATGTTTAAGGAACCATATGTGATACAACTTGCAGACTTTTTGTGTTTTTAGATTATAGCATCTATATGCTTTTGAGTTTTGTGCATATCTGATGAGAACACATTCTATTGATTGTGCATTGATCTTGAAGTTATGTTCATTTAGTATGAGAACAAATGCATAGCAGCTGATTTCCCTCATGTAGGTGTAATTGGGAGCTTGCTTGTACCAGAGCTCAAAGAGTGTCTTGCTATTCAGTGACTTAGTAGTTGTTTTTGCATGTAGGTGTAATGCAGTTAAGTAAAATTTGTCTCATAATGACTCAGGACACTTAGCTGCAAGTTTCATTGTCCTGACTTTGCCTTGTAGCATTATATGCATTTGTTTTACACAATCCATGTGTTTGGAGGTATAGGGAGCTGCAAATTCTCGGCAAGTTCCTGTTGTCATTACCCATGCCTCCATTTGGTGGCTCTTGAGTTTGCTGTTGTGTTCTGTGCAATAAGTTCTGACTTTGAGGCCTGTCTCATTCTCTCTTGCCTTTTGCCATGCTTGTAATGCTGCTAGGACATTGCTTCTTGATTTTAGAGGGATTGACCATGGCATGTTCATGTAGTCATTGACTAGGTCCATCATGTATTTGTTTCTGGTATGTGATTGTACAGTCATTGGTCCAGCTAAATCTATCCAGACTATTTGCAGCCTCTGCACAGCTCTATGCCCCTCCTCCTGCACCTTGCACACTGATGTTTTTTTCTGTTTGCCAAGAATACAGACATCACATTTTGGTTGTGCAAGGGGGAGAATGGAGGGCACTTCTGAGAGCATGCCAGCCCAAGCCATGGTGGCAACAACCTGGTAGTTTGCATGTCCTAGGCACCAGTGCCAGGTGTTGAGGCTGATAGGACTTCATGTTGCTGTCAGAGCATGTTCTGTAAGGGTGGACTGTAATTCAAGAGTGTATAGGCATTGTCCCAGAATGAGTAGTCTAGCAGCAAAGAGAACTCCACTGTTTGCATCAAGTATAGTTATGCCAGTTCAGCTAAACATGATCACAGCATTCATCTCTATGGCAAGAGCTAATATTGAGATGAGTCAAACAGTAGAGTTGGGAATGTAGAGAGCATTCTTGAGGTATATCTTGGTCTGATTCTGGACTTGCAGTCTGATTTGGCCTATTCCTATAGCTTGGATAGATGTACCTCCAACTTCTTTTACTGCTTGTGGCAGTATGGCTTTCAGCATGACAAAGTCTGACACACATGGAGATATGCACACCATTGCACCAGAGTCTATGTAGAAGGGTTTTTCAGCAACTGAAATGAGTCTGATGTCACTGGACAGATTAGAGGAAACAACTGCTGTTGTTGCCAAAATAGTCTTGTAGCCAGGTGTTGCTGGAATTGTGTGGGTATTCCAGTTTATACTTACTCTGGGTTTGCAGCTGTTTGTTTCAAAGTCATCATCTGTGGCTATAAACATCTGGTATTTAAAGTAGCAAATTTGGTCTGTTTAGCTTCTAGCTAGATTTTCTGGAGGTAGGTTACATCAACAATGTAAGCTTGCCTGTTGAGGCCTTTGACTGTAATGCCATTTTTAATTGCTGAATTTGTTGCTCATCCAGCTTTGTCTCTTCCTCACACACAGCTTTGCATGCAGCTTTTGACTTGTCTATTGTCTTTCTGGCCATCCTGCTGCCTGGTCTAATGCACCACTCCTTTGTGTGGCCTTGACAGGAGTACCTGAGGGCATGGCAGATGGTGCAGCAAGAAAATTTGGATCTGTGATTGTGATTGCTTTTGGAGTCATGGGTGGCCAGCACAGTGTCAGTAGAAGGCTTTGTGAGAGTAGCAAGACTGTTGACCATCTGGAAAAGCTTGTGGATTTGAGAAGACATGTATGGCATGTCCTTCATTGAGTCAGTAAGGCCACAAGACATCTGCATTTAAATGGATTCAAAGGATTTGTTGTTGATGCAGTTGAGGAGAGCAATGCATTTTAGCAGGTCTTTGTCAATGATGCCAATAGCAAAGGCACAATAAATGAGCTCACAGATCTTTCTGGCCATGACATCAATCAGTTCTGCAATGGGTGCATACATTGAGAGTGCTTTGCAAATAAGAGCCATCTGTTTGACAGGTCCTTCTCAGTATGCACATGCCTTCAAGGCATTGTAACACTCTTTTGCTGTGCCATTGGTCTCTAGTCCCTCCTGCTCAGATTCTGAAATTGCTGCCTGGATGACACCAATGATCAGGTCATTATTAGACAGCCAGTTTGCATATGCATTAGGCTCTGTGTGGGGGTTGGAGCTGGTAATGAGTCTACCAGGGTTCTTTTCTGAGATGAAAATGTAGCGGTCAAGGCCACTTTGCTACAGAAATATTTTGAGTCTTGTAGACCACTTTGAAAATTTGCCAGTGGCACAATCAAAGGGAATTTCTGAAGATGGCTAGAATATGTTAAATTTAGCAAGGCAAACACATAGATATGTAGCATCATTCATGATGGAAGCAGATAGAGAGGAAACAGATCTCATAGTTCTAAGTGCAAGAGTAGACAAAGGGCTTTGGGCTCAAGTGCAAATACAAAGGAGTAGATGATTTTTGGTGAGATCAGTGCCTTCAGAGCCTGAAAGTGCCAAGACAGTGATGTGAAGAGTACAAGAGAGGAATCAGCTGAGGGGGCAGGTGTAGAATAGATGCTCTTGTGATCAGATGGACTGGTAATGTGAATTCCAAGTTCCAATTCAGCAATGGCCTATAAACTGTTAGAATCTGATACTAAAAACACCATAAATATACTCCTCAGTCTCATATACTATGCCCTACCGTGCAGTTGGCAGGCCCCCCTAGTCAGCACCCTCTGATGTCTTTGGAATTTCTCTTGTTTTCTCTTTTTTCTTTTGACATAATTGTATGTATCAGTTGCTTAAAGATAATAGAAGTTGAATGGGACAGAGATATGGAGAATTCATTGAGTCCCTTCTCAATGCTGACTTGGAGGTTTGTCACTCTCTTGTCATGTTGCCAAAGCAGGCAATCAAGTTAATTTGATGCCAGAACGCAATGTGCCAAGACCATGCGTCGAAATGATTGTTGAATTGCTGATAAATTACTTACTACTTATTTGATATTATAACCTGATTTCCTGCATTATCCACTGAGTAACAATGAAAGGCAAGAAGTCCAGGGATGTTCATCAAAAATGTGGTAATTCAGCCACTTACAAGTTGTCTATTCAAAGTGCTCTTTCATGACTTATTGATAGAACATATGTCAGTATTTCTGAGGCTGCACGTAAGACTGGAGTAAGAAAAAGTCTTTTGTAATTTGCAGAAGTAGCTAATTATCTGCTATGAAAGGTTGCATGGCAAACTTTGCAAGATTGACAATTGGGCTGACACAAATCTTGTGCAGAAGCTAATAAGAAAAATCAGCTCCTTGCTCCTGCACAAGAAGAAGTCCTTGCTGATTGGTGTGGACATTCAGCCATGTCAGGCAGGGCACTCCATCCTAATGATCTATGAAATTGTGCACATTCTTTATTAAACACCAACAAAATTCCAGGAAAAAATTGGCATCGACGCTTTCTCAGAAGAAATCCGACTCTCAAGCTAGGCCGTGGTATTGCTCTTGATCCAAAATGAGCTGCCAACTTCAATAAAACCACAGTCAGCCATTACTTTGAGCTGCAAAAATCTATGCATAACAGCTGCAATGGTGTTCCAGCAGATAATCAATGGAATATGGATGAAACTGGAAATCAAATGGGTGGTGGACGAAGAAATGATGGAAGAAAGCATCTCTTCATGGTCTGACAAAAGACAAAATATCAAATTAAAAGTGATGATTTGCGGCTAGTCACTATTATTGAATGTATTTCTGCAGCTGAAAAAAGCACACCACCATTGTTTATTCTTCCAAATGGTGACATTCCTGATCTTTGGAGTGTTAATCCATCACAACTTGGAGGGTATAATACTATTACTTCATTCCTGTTTTTTTTTCTAAAATATTAATCAATAGTGTTGCGACATCAGCCTCTGGATAGACAGACAGTAAAATCTGCGAAAAATAGTTTTTTGAAATTTTTGTCCCTATTGCTACTGCCTGCCACATTCCCAAGAAACCCATTCTCCTCACCATCGATGGACATGAATCACATGAAACACCTGCTATGAAGAAGGCTGCATATGATCATAACATCATTCTTTTTGCCTTCCCTTCTAAAACTACCAAGCTAAACACCTGCTATGAAGAAGGCTGCATATGATCATAACATCATTCTTTTCGCCTTCCCTTCTAAAACTACCCACAAGCTTCAACCTCTTGATGTCGGTGTCTTTGGACCAGTCAATAAAGCTTGGAATATGCACTGTCAAACACAGCTTGTTAAAGGAAATCCAATTGATTGTCACAACTTTATTCAAGAATATCTGAAAGTTCAGCTATCATGACTCCAGAACTCATCAAGACAGGTTTTTGATTGACTGGAATTTATCCATTTAATCCCAACATATTTATGGATAATGATTACGCACCAAGCATGGCATTTTCGAACCAGGCCCATGTACCTGAATCATTTTCAGACACCATCCCTTCTTCTCCTACAGCAATCACAACCGATAGTAAACTCAACAACGATTATATTGAAAAAAATAGCTCAAACACTATCATTTATGACACTGAATCTGAAAGCGACAAAAATGATGAACCTCAAATTATTCCGATTCATCACTACAGCATTCCTATGACACAATCTCTTTCAAACTCAACCTCATCCTTTATATCTTGTGCAAGTAATCTGGTATCATTTGAATTGGATTCCCAAAAATCAAAAGAAGACCTTTTTACCGAAGTTCAAGCATTGCAAGCAGAAATAAAAGCCCTTAAAACACAGTTAGAGCTAGAAAGTGCTGCTACATTCCAAAAAGAGCTAGAAAACTCTTTGATCCGTCTAGAAAATCTGCACCAGAAAAAAACTCAAGGGTCTACAAAAGTCAAAGCAAGATTTGTGACTCACCCTGAATTGAAAGCAGCATTTGAGGCTGAAGAAGCTGAACAAATCAAAAAAAGCACATCAAAACTAAAAAAGAAGCTCAGAAAATTGCAAATGCCAATGCTCATACCAGTTGCATTGCTTGAGAGTCTGCTCTCAAAGCATTTGATCTTCCTCTTTCTTCATATAAAAAAAAAAAGAATACGAAATCCTTGCTATAGCACTTGAGTTAGGTATGGACAGAACAGTTCAGCAACTCACACAACGAATCAAAGAACATCTTGCCAATCATGACGAAAATCTATGAAAAAACCCTCGTTTTGCTGGGTTATTTATTACAGGACGTCGTCAGAAGGATAAAACTACTGACAGTAGTCCATCCTTGCAGAATCCCCCTGCATCCCAGGTGCCATTTGTGAGAATTCAAAGAGACGCAGAGCCAAGCGGAGCTTCAATGTGTCATAAAGAGTACCTGTGACAATTTGTGACCTGCCGACTAGGGGGGCCTGCTGACTACATAGTAGGGCATAGTAAGTGACTGAGTAAGGTTGTATCTAAGAACACTGTAAGTATATTCTAAGATACTGTTAGTAATGTATATGAAAAGTAGCTATTAGTTTACACATCCTCAGTTTCATATAAGTAACTAAGGGTTGTCTTTGTATTGAGTCTGTATATATATTCATCCATATAACAATGGTGGCATTGTTAATAAGTGTGCCATGCAGGGTTGAGATGGCCACCAATGTGATGAATGTGATGGTGTGCTTGGAGAGATGATAATGTCATAGTTGATGGTGGCCAGGTTTTGGCATACTAACAACCATTCTCTCTATTCTTCTTTCAGTAATGATTCAGATCAGCAGACCCAAGAGGCAAAGTCCATAGACTCCCAGCCAATTCTGATCAAATGAGCCACACAGTACTTTGGCAGCCTGGACTATAACACTATTAATTCGATGCTGCCAAGAACCGAGGCGACGGATTGAGGGATAAGGAAGAGGATTGAGAATTTGAATAAGAGAAATTGTTGCAAGTTTTTGGCACGACGTTGCAGGAAAGAAATGATGGTATTTCTTGAGTCCTAGACTAGTTCTCGAGGATTGGTTTTTCCTCTCGAGAGAGGGGAAGGGGCTGAAACTCAAGCTAACTACAAAGGACTAGTGAGTAGTGTATTTTTTATAAGTAGAAGAATGTAAGTAGCATGAATGTAGTGAATAGGGATGGAGGGTGGGAAAAGAAACACATTACAATTGACAATAATCAACGGCGCTGCAAGCACAGTGTGAGACGACTAGGAATATGGAGTAAGTGATTCTTACCTGCGAGCACAGTGTGAGACAACAAGGAGTCCATTGCCAGCGCTCGCAGATATTTATTGTAATTATGACAATGAGAAAGAGACAAAGGAATTGGTGGCCAGTGGCCAGGGTTGCGTGTGCGTGTGCGAGTGTGACGAGTGAAGGTGATCTAATCTTTGCCCGAATTAACTCCAGGCAACCTCTTTGCTCTTGCCCAATCTATTAATTTGATGCTGCCAAGAACCAAGGCGACGGATTGAGGGATAAGAAAGAGGATTGAGAATTTGAATAAGAGAAATTGTTGCAAGTTTTTGGCGTGACATTGCGGGAAAGAAATGATGGTATTTCTTGAGTCCTAGACTAGTTCTCGAGGATCGGTTTTTTCTCTTGAGAGAGGGGAAGGGGCCGAAACTCAAGCCAAGGCAGTGTAGTCCCAAAGAGCTGAAGGTTCGAAAGGGGCTAAATGAGTGTGGGCCATGTGAAGGAGGGAAGAGAGGTGAAGGATGCGAGTGGGGTCATTCTCAATGTACAGCTTGTAGGAATTGCTGCGCCACCTGCCGAGGAGCTGGATTTCATAGTCAGAATATCCAGCTGCCGCCGCTGCTGAGGTGGCCCCACATCTGAAGCTGTGGCCTGCAAATGGTGCAGGGCTGATTCCTGCCAGTGAGAGTGTGTCGCGGATGGCGGTGACAAAGCTGGTGTAAGAGAGTGCATTGCTGTTGGGTTGTTCAAAGAGAGGGGCATTGTCCACCCATGGGAGTTCATTATACATGGCTTTGAGGGCTGCGACTGGGCAGGTGGAGCGCCCGGAGGCTGCTGCCATTGTGATGGTGACGCCCTTTCGAAACGGATCAGTTTTCGAGGCCGGGAGGGTGAGTCTGACATGAGTGGTGGTGGTGAAATCTGGCAGGAATTGGATCACGCTGCGTGAGAGATTGAGGCTTGGACTAAACTTCCCTCCTTTTTCGACAGTGAATTCACCGCTGCACAGGAGACCTAAGTAGGCAACACAGCAGGCGGTGTAGATTGCGGTGTGGCCAGGAGTGACACCTGGCCTGAGCTGTGCAAGCAGAGCTGTGAGGATTGGGAGTGTGATAGGCTGCATGAGGCGGTGGCCATGCTTGCCGTGGAAGCGTTTGGTGTCACAAAGCAGCCGTTGGATGAGGGGGGATTCGAGTGCAGTGAAGGGGAAGTCAGTGTTGACGTGGAGGGAACGCACCAAGGCCAGGTATGCCTTAATGGTTTTGGGTTGAATTCGGGGGCTGAGGCTTGCAACCCAGGAGAGAACTGCGTGCTGTGATGCCAGGAGGATTGAGCCATCAGGGTTGTAGAGGCCATGGAGTTGAACATAGAGAATGAATTGCCGCTGACCAGTTGAGTATGTTCGCCTTGTGCTAGAGGCAAGCCCATGCTATAAGTAGAATGCGACGGCCTTGGGATGGTGGCAATTTTGCTCATACCACCAAGCTGGAGGCGCTTCGAGGTGGGTTTCTGATTGAGCCAAGGTGCAATGGCGAACATGCATGAATATGAAAAACGAGAGGCAGCATCAGCAATCGAATTCTCAGTAGAAGAAAGCCACTCAGGAGAAAAGAAAAAGTTGAGTCAGCAGGCCAGGGCTATCAAGTGCTTCACGAGTTTCATGGTCGGCAGCGAGCATATCGATTTGTCACAGATTGCATGGAAGACGGCTCTGTTGTCGACATGAAAAACAACGTGGCAACCTGAGAAAGAGTTCCCCCAGCAGAGAATGGCATGAACAACTGCAAGCATCTCTTTGACTTGAATGTGAGCATGGCGAAAGCAGTGAGGGCAGCGGGCTGAGAACCACTCCGAGCCAAGATAACCCTCTATTCCCTTCTTTCCACTGGCGTCGGTAAAAACATCAATGATGCGGCGGGCTGGTGAGATGAAGCGAACACCATTCCAGTTTGGCGCAACGAAGTTCCACCATTCAATGTCTTTTTGTGCTGCGCTGGAAATGTGGCGTGAGGCTTGTGGTGTGGAGGGAAATGATGCAGCAAAGTCGTAAAGACTTCTGAGGAAGGCACGAGACATGGGAATGACTTGTGATGTGAATTGAAGGAAGCCTGTTAGCTTGTCGATGTCATGTTGTGTGCAGCGCTTGCGGAAACTCCAGGAGAATGTGAGCTCTTGTAAGTACTTGAGCTTTTCAGCTGGCAAGTGTACCTCCATGGTCAGCGAGTCAAGTTCGAGGCTGAGGAACTCAATAGAGGTAGCTGGGCCCACTATCTTTGAAGGCTGGAAGCTGAGGCCTAGTTGGATTCCTAGCTCCAGTGCCCATGCTAGGGAAGAGTCAACGAGTGAGGTCGGTGTATCAGGGGCAAAAATGCTGAGGAAGTCATTTAGGTAGTGGCGAATGTGAGCAGGAATATTGCGCTGGAGGATCCAGTGCAGGGCCTCTGCAAAGAGGTTGAAAATGTAGGGAGCTGATCGGGTGCCAAACACGAGTACAAGATTGTAGTAAAAAGTTCCCAAGCCATTCAAAGCCCAGAAGCGGCCAATCATGTTGTCGGATAGGGATGTGGCAAAATGTGGACTCTAGATCGAGTTTGAGCATGAGAGAACCTGGTCCTGATGCTACCAGGTCACTGATTGCACGGTCAATCATGTCATAGATGATTGAAGCCTCAGAGTCCATGATCCCATCATTCACAGAGTGTCCTTCGGGCCACGAAAGATGGTGGATGCAACGGATTTTGGACAAGCATTTACGAGTGACTGCCCCAATGGGCGATGCCCAAAAGTTGGCTAGAGGTGACAGAAATGGACCGTGTGTTTGTCCATTGGCGAGTTGAGTAGCAATGTCTTTAGAGATTGAATCAATGACGGATGGGGAAGAGAGCACTGATTTGAGGTTGACGCTCATATGGCTTATAGATCGATCACCCATGAAGCCAATATCGGCACCAACGCGTATTATTTGAGATAGTGTATCTACAAGGACAGGATCTGGGTAATCACGTAAGTAATATGTCCATGCATGCTCATTAAGAGTTGATTGGACGCGAGGGAGGTGAGATATATTGGGGAGTGGGGTATTGGCACGGGGGGCGGTATTAGGACGAGGGGGAGAAAGTGGGATGTTGGAAGCAAGGGGTTCGAGAGTAAAAGAGCTGAGGTACTGAGATGCTTTGCCCGAGGGGAGGCCTAGGTGAGTGGAGAGGGCTTGAGGACGACAACTTGCCTGGCCAGCATGCTAATCCTTGTGCTGATGCTTCCCGTGATCAGGCTTTCCGCATGTGGCGCATGCATGTGGGCAGCCCCAGGGGCAGGGGTTTGCCATGCAGCGGCCATCGTTGAACTTCCTGCAGGCTTCGCCAGGGTTGAAAGCAGGTCTGTGAGTTTTAGCGTGTTTAGATGGGGCCGGTTTCCTGTGAGCATAGACGTGTTCAGAGAGGAGGTCATTATTACGCCTGCCCCATTGAGAGAAATCCCCTGCAGCCATTTCTGCGCACCGTCGGTTAAAGAACACCATGTGATAATCAAAAACCGCAGACCACTCATACTCTGCTATGAGTTTGATGAGGTGTGCCGTGTATCAAAAGAACGCGCTCATGGCAACGGTGTTGTTGACATGGAATGCTAAGATGTCGAAATATGACTGGAGGGGGATGATGACCAAGAAAGGGGTTTTGAATTCTCTTGCTGCCTGGGTGCTGATTTTGAATTGGTTCGTTGAGCCGTTAAACGTATAGGCCATCTCCTTATCGCGGTTTGTCAGATCGAGTTTGTGCAGGTCTGTTGCCTTGAACTCGTGGGTAATGATAGCCACAATGACCGCCGGGTTGACGTTGGAAAATTGGGAATGAAGGGAGAGGGAAGCAGCTGAGGACGCACCGTTTATCCCTGCGCCGGGGACTGGGGGCACGAACATGCCTGCAGAGGGGAACGGCATTGTGGTTTGGGTGGGCAATGGAGCTGGTGGGAGAGGGGCAGCCAAGGAAGTGTCTAGTCGTGACATGAGATTCTGCATCATCGATCGGAGTTGTGCTTGAGATTTGCGAAGCGTGCTGAGCTCATCCGTGATGGATGTGTTGGTGGAAGTCATGGTAGTGTCTGGGGGGCTTGGAGAAGCTCTAATAAATCATTCGTCGGGGGCTCTAAGAGGCTGCAAGGGCATGCGCAATCTAGCGCATGCTGATTTGATTAGATCGAGGAAAGAACCGCGTTATGATCGACAATAATCAACGGCGCTGCGAGCGCAGTGTGAGATGACTAGGAATATGGAGTAAGTGATTCTTACCTGCAAGCGCAGTGTGAGACAACAAGGAGTCCATTGCCAGCGCTTGCAGATATTTATTGTAATTACGACAATGAGAAAGAGACAAAGGAATTGGTGGCCAGTGGCCAGGGTTGCATGTGCGAGTGTGACGAGTGAAGGTGATCTAATCTTCGCCCGAATTAACTCCAGGCAACCTCTTTGCTCTTGCCCGATCTATTTTAACATCCTATTTTCCTTGCCTACTCATGCCACAGCTTGCTTGGTCAGCAAGTTGCCTTTTCCAATTCTACCACATTGGAGAACCCTTTTTTTTCGGTTAAACATGAGACTAGTAGTCACATTGCTTCATTATGTCACATGCTAATTGGTTGCTCACATTCAGCCTGCACAACAAAGCCTCCTTAGTCAGCATGTGCAGGTGGTGGCTGCCCAGCAGCATTGAAGAACCCATGTGGTGTCTAAAGTGTTTTTCACACAGGTGCAGTTCAAACCTAAGCTCTCCCCACTTGAGGATTATGTAACCCCCTAAGGACCACAATGATGCCAGCTGAGCCACTGTGGCCCCTGGATAGGCCCTGGGACGCTCGTGGGAAGCTCCTGAGAAACCTTGTCCATGAAATAGCAGATTTGAGAGGAAATTTTGACCAAATCTAAGTCTCAACTTTGCAGATTTGAAGCTCAGCTGAATGAAATTTTTGAGATTTTGACAACAAAATTCTGAGCATTCAAGAGCTAGAAAAGAGATAGAAACCAGGCCAAGCTGACAAGTGCCCTAGAGTTGTCAATGTAATACTGAATTCAGTTCTATCTTTAGAGAAGAAAAAATTCTGACCAAGAGGTGGTTCCGAGGTCTACTTTAGTAGACTGAGGTTTTACTACCTGCTTTGGCACGCATTTTGTCCTCGAAATTTGTGCCCCTCACGTGATCTCGGCCATTGCCGTGTCTCTTCCTCTACCGGCTATGTCCTCGATATTTGCTCCCTTTCGGCTATCTTTACCGGCTATTACTACCATGTCCTCGATATTTGCTCCCTTTCGGCTTCCTCGATATTTGCTCCCTTTCGGCTATCTTTACCGGCTATTACTACCATGTCCTCGATATTTGCTCCCTTTCGGCTATCTTTACCGGCTATTACTACCATGTCCTCGATATTTGCTCCCTTTCGGCTATCTTTACCGGCTATTACCACCATGTCCTCGAAATTTGCTCCCTTTCGGCTATCTTTACCGGCTATTATGTTGCTCCTCTTTTCTGCTATCTCTGCTGCATGTCCTCGAAATTTGCTCCCTTTCGGCTATCTTTACCGGCTATTATGTTGCTCCTCTTTTCTGCTATCTCTGCTGAGTAATTAATCAAATTTTTTATGTTAAAGGATTATACTTTTATTTTCTATATATCTATATTTTAAGTTGTTTTTTTTTTTCTGTATTGAGTGCATTATTGTTTTTTTCTTTTACCAAGTTGAGAAATTCTGTTTTTTTTTTCATATATATATGTATGTTTTTTGAATAATTGTGTATGTTTTTTGAATAAGTGTGTATGTTTCTTTTGAATAAGTATATATGTTTTTTTTGAATAAGTATATATGTTTTTTTTGAATGAGTGTATATGTTTTTTTTGAATAAGTGTATATGTTTTTTTTTGAATAAGTGTATATGTTTTTTTTTGAATAAGTGTATATGTTTTTTTTTGAATATGTGTATATGTTTTTTTTTTGAATATGTAATTTGTTTCATGTTGTTAAATGCCTTGTTTATTATTGTAATTTATTACATCTAGTACCTATTTTTTTTGAATATGTAATTTGTTTCATGTTGTTAAATGCCTTGTTTATTATTGTAATTTATTACATCTAGTACCTAGAAAGAGGAGCATACATGAAAATTGTACAATTATGTGAAATTTTTTTTTTTGCTCTAGCAGTCATTATTCTGTTCTCTTCATTTATTTTCATCTTTGAAAATTAGACCACATTGTCTTGGGTATTCATAGAACTTTTTGAATTATTTTTTCTATAAGCTTGTATAGATCCAGTTTTCTGTCTAATAGAATATGCTTATATAAGCTAATACTCCATCAATAGTTTATGTAAGCTGTTGCTCCAGCAATGGTTTATGTAAGCTATTGCTTCAGCAATCTATATAATATGGGACAACCGTTTCATGGGAATGATGTGCTTAGTCAGTTCTGACTAAGGCTGACAAAGAATTGCCTTTTTCGTTTGTTTTTTGGTAGATGTATGTATAAAATGCTTAGAAATTTGAAGAAAAATAACCAAAAAATCAGGAAAAATTCAGAGGCTACTGATACACTGATTGTGAATTTTTTGAGGTTCTTCAATGCTTAAAGAAATCTGAAAGATTCAAGAAAAATTCATTGCTCTGTTTTTCAGGAGATGTTAGTGGAAAATGCTCAAATAATTCCAGGAAAATCACCAGAAAATCAGGAAAAATTCAAAGGCTACTAATATACTGATTTTTAGTTTTTTAAAGATTTATAAATGCTGAATAAAGTCCGAAAAATTCAATTTAGCTAACTTTGAGAGTTGTGGAAAGGGGGACTGAGTTGTGAAATGTGGAGGCCTCAACCGAACAAAGTGAGGTTGAGGCCGGGAATAAGCACTGAGTTGTGAAATGCGGAGGCCTTAACCGAACGAAGTGAGGTTGAGGCCAAGTGAGGTTGAGGCCGGGAATAAGCACTGAGTTGTGAAATGCGGAGGCCTTAACCGAACGAAGTGAGGTTGAGGCCGGGAATAAGCACTGAGTTTTCTATACATACTTGGAGCCCTAACCGAACGAAGTGAGGTTAGGGTGGAGGCTTAGTTGGGGGGGGAGCACTGAGTTTTCTATACATACTTGGAGCCCTAACCGAACGAAGTGAGGTTAGGGTGGAGGCTTAGTTGGGGGGGGTTTGGGGGCGAAGCCCCCAACGAGCTACGAAATTCGTGCCGAAGGCACGAATTGTAGCTCGTAGTTTATATAAGCTGATACTCCATCAATAGTTTATGTAAGCTGTTGCTCCAGCAATGGTTTATGTAAGCTGATGCTCCAGCAGTATAAGCTGATACTCCATCAATAGTTTATGTAAGCTGTTGCTCCAGCAATGGTTTATGTAAGCTGATGCTCCAGCAGTAGTTTATATAAGCTATTGCTTCTGTAATAGTTTATTGTTTGATCAATCTGTTTTGCATTTTGATATATTGATTGAGTTTATAAATTTGCTTTCTTTTAGCATTTTATACCTAGTTGTCAATCTGCTATGATGCTAAGTGTCATTGAATAAAAATTGTACATGAGAGTTGTCAAACTATAACTCCTTTTATTTATGCATATTTAAAGAGTCAACTGTTATGATTTTAGTCTCTTATCTACATTAACTAATACATTTAATATATTGAAATAAATAATTAGAGAGCTATTAAAAACTGAAAACTTTAATTAATTATCTTAGATATAAATTATATCTTGTGCTTATATAGCACCAAAAAATACCTACAAGAAGCATATTCATTTCTCACTTTTAGCATAGTTTGTTGTAGTACTCAAACTATTTCTGTTTACAAGTATAAATATAAAGCCACAATTGCAGAGAGATACATCTGTTTCTGTATAGAAGTCATATTGATGTCAATATCTTCTATGCCTATAGAGACAATAATAAAAATTGAAGGCTTTGAAGTTAAGTCTCTATATTTTATTTGTCCACTTATCAATACATATTGTCAGGGGACTCCTCATTTCTTCCTTCTTTCACTCCCTATTCCTTCACTCTCCTTTTATTTATTTCCTTATTTCTTCTATCATTCTCTCATTTTGCTGTTTCTATTCTCTTAACACTATTTGTTAGTACTACTCTCAGCCTTTGAGATGCTCTGGTTCCTTAGCTATCATTCAGACAAGTGTGGACTTTTCAGCACCACTTTCAGACTGCTTATATAAGCCAGAGTTTGCCTTTCTGACTTTCAAAGTCCAGAGTTTTCCTCCTTGTTTATACAGCTGTTTATTTAGGCAATTTTAGAGTTTTTAAGATTTTGTTGTACTGTATAGTTGTTTTCCATGCTTCAGAGGCCCCAGAAGCATCCAACCTGGCATAGGGAATTCCTAGACTTGTTCTCTTTTGATCTCCCTCTGCCAGGTGAGTAGTTATTATGATATTGTCAGTATATACTCTAATACACTTTGGATCTCCCTCTGCCAGCTGTGGGACTGAGCCACAGCCTCCAGAAGTTGCCCTTACACATATCATGCTATCCAATTCTTAGATTTATGTTGATAAACACTAATGTATATGAATCAACTTCCTCAATCATTGAAAAACCTCTCTCTTCAAATTGTTGGAAGACATTCCACTACACAAACTCACTCAAAATGTAACAGAGTAGGCTGTCACAGCCTATAATTTGGTCACACTTGTTATAGTAACTCTTTAGTCTTTATTTTTTGCTAGTCCCTGCGCTTGTGTAGTCACCATTCTTGCTATAGAATTGGGTCATACGCACTTGGGACACTAAGGAACTGAACTCAACCTGTAAATTGTTACACTTTTTTGCATATCCAGCTCCAGTGGCTTTGTCACACACTATCATTGGACTATAGCAGAGACTTGGCTACAACACTGCTTATCTTTTGACTTCTGGAGTCTTTGCTGGACTTTTGGGATGCTTTGAACCTTCTATCAGTGTTCCTTCTTAGTTGCAGAATTAGGAGAGGTGTGGATAAGAGTTGGAGGTGTTTGTGGATGAGAGATAATGAGCTGGCATGAAGATTGCATCATATATTAGGAGAGGTGTGGATAAGAGTTGGAGGTGTTTGTGGGTGAGAGATAATGAGCTGGCATGAAGATTGCATCATATCTTGGGAGCAAGGCCACAGTTTGCCCCATCTCCTTTACCATTGTGATCTCCTCATGTCCAGGATCCTTTTGATACCTGGATGGCCCTCAACTTTCACTCCCTCCTTCTCCATCTCTGGATTTTCAATATTTTACAAAATTGCCTATATCTCACAATCCACTGCACCAATTCTCTTGATTCTAGTGCCATTGGAAGCACATTGCTTTACTCCTTCCAACAGCCCCATGGTTGACCCAATCCAGACCATGGTGCTAGCTCAAAGTTGTTAGTTGTGGTATTTTTATTATTTTGCAGATATCTTGCAATCTGTGGAACTGTTTGGCTCAATTCCTATGGCATTAGATGTGCCTCAACATGCCCTTTCCAACAGTATCTAAGTTTATACTATTTCAGTCCACAGTTCTTGCTCGATGTCATCATCTTTGTCCATTACTTCCTTCCCCCTTATTCTCATGGGGAACCTCTGTCTCAGGATTTTTCTAGACCATTTCTGTGACGCATTTATGGTCACTTCCTGCTCTTATCAACCATCCAGTCCATCTCTCAGTTATTGTCCCAGGATTTGCTGTGGTGTCTAGCTTGGCACCTTTTCTATGTGCATCTGCACAGTTCACATAATTGATTCAACTTTATACTTAATTTCCTGATGGATCTGACCTCTATCCATCTTCACCATGTCATTCTTTGACACCGTTCATCAGCTCTATTTTGTTTTATACATGCCTCACACCTTTGATGTTATTCTGAGGAGGCCTTTGAGGTAATCCAAAGGAGTGGACTTTTGTCTGTTCGATCAACTATGATATAATTACTTCCACCCAACCCCATTCATATCTCCTCAGCATCTCTTCCTTCTTGTGCTTGTCCTACTAGCTTATAATTGACTGTGTGCAACCCAACCCCATTCATATCTCCTCAGCATCTCTTCCTTCTTGTGCTTGCCCTACTAGCTCATAATTGACTGTGTGCAACCTGCTAGAGTGTCTAGAGGCTGGAGATAATGGTGAATATGGATGTATTCCATATTTGCATATGAGCATCAAGACTCTGTTCTCCTACTCTTTCCACCCTTTTTTATGATGTTTTACAGAGCCAATGTGCTCTGCCCACCCTGTTGATGCTATTAGTGTCAACTTTGATCTATCCAAGAGTTTTCTCTTGGAGAGGGGAGGGAAAGGTGGATCCCAGCACAAAATTTGAAGGGGTGCATGGGAGGGGAGGATGGAATGACTATATGGAGTGGAGGACAACCTGACTAGGTGAGCAGACACAATGGATGATGAAGGAGCCTTAGCAATGAAGGAGTACATTACTGGAGTGAGCACCACTGTAGGAAATTTTTTTTTCTTCTTTCAGATTGGTATCTAATCTCAAAGGAGGGTATGTAACAGAGTAGGCTGTCACAGCCTATGATTTGGTCACACTTGTTATAGTAACTCTTTAGTCTTTATCCTTTACCAGTCCCTACGCTTGTGTAGTTGCCATTCTTGCTATAGAATTGGGTCATACACACTTGGAACACTAAAGAACTGAACTCAACTCATACATGGTTACACAAAAGCTCAACTCATTTAAATTTGAGCTCAAGTTTCATATAAATAGTAGCTAAAATTTCTTTCTCTGCTTCAGTAATTGTGTTATTGGTCTCTTTTTGACTATTCAATTTTATAAACAGTCATTGACAAAACTCTACTGTAGACCTCGGTATTGCCGTGCACTGCAGCGGCCCATCCCTATTGATTTTGTATAGTCCGTAACTTTTTGAAGCTTGGAAGAGACAACAGTTGGTGATTGACCAGTTATAAATGAGTGTAACTTACAATTGCATTTGCTCAAACTTTGGTGTGATTCTGGTCAAGATGGAAATGCCAACCTTTTGAACAATAATGGAAGCATGCAATCTCCAGATGATCTTCACAATATCTAGGTGGATATCAGTCTTCAAGTTCATGGACAATTAGAGTGAGTTGTTCATCTAGAGCCAGCTATCAAACTTGTATGAATATTTGCTTCTATTTGTAGAAATCAACTTATTTTCTTTTTCCACTTTGTATTTTCTTTGATCTGAAGGTCTTCCAATTCTTTATCACTCTTTTGCTGGCACTTTAGTATATTTTTTCAGACCTGCTTCAGAGCTGAGAAGGAGAGAATAATAATAGCTGTCAATAGATTTTTGAGTGCAAAAATTTGTTGAATCATAGTGTTATAGCCACTTAGACTAGTAAGCATTAGCTGTGCCATCTTTTGAAAGCACCATGTCATTTCATTAATATCTAGATTCTCAAGTGGAACATCAACAATATTAGATATCTCTGCCAAGAAACAATTCCATGACATGTTCAATGTTAGTGTAAATAGGCCATACTGCTTCAGTTTTTGAGGTTCCAATTTGTCCCCCTTGTGTGTATGATCTTGAATCAACTTAGGCAGCACTTCAAAGTTGACATAGACTGACATATCCAAACATTGTACAGTTTCTATAACTGGAATGAAAATTTTAGCCTTTGCTATATAAGAGCCTCATGGCTGTCTAGG
This sequence comes from Macrolepiota albuminosa, assembly GCA_027475525.1. Classification (NCBI taxonomy): domain Eukaryota; kingdom Fungi; phylum Basidiomycota; class Agaricomycetes; order Agaricales; family Agaricaceae; genus Macrolepiota; species Macrolepiota albuminosa. The sequence goes on along the minus strand of JAMWFC010000084.1, from coordinate 537,173 downwards.
ACCTCTCTTAGGAGTCACAGCAACCTCTCCATCTTCAGAAACAGACCTACTATCATTGAGAAATGCTGCTACTGTGCCAAGTATGTTTTGTGCTGCATCAGAGATTTTTGGGGTGATTGGAAGTTGGTCCTTGACATCTGGTTTCTTTGCACTGGATTTTTCTAGTATGTCATGGTGCCTCTGCTTCTTCTTCAGCCATTTTTAAGCAGAAACTGACTAAGTGCTGTCAGATTCAGACCCACTAACAACTTCAGTCTTCTGTTTTTCACTGCTGACTTGCCTGCCTCCCATGGGAATAGGACTGACCACAAAGTAATAGGTCTATGTCACTCTCAGCTTTTATTTCTTGCCTTTTCATAATAGGACATTGTTCTCCAGGCTGAAAAGCACCCATTTTTGTGCTTGAAATCCTGTAGTGGTCTCCTTAAATTGTGTCCATGTCCATGAGTTGGAAGGTGTCAAAATCATCAACTATTGAAGTTGGAGAGTGACAGTGTAGGGAGAGAATCGTATTTTATGGATCAAATGAGTGTATTAGAGGCCTATATGGACTGTAATTCTGCATAAATGAATTTTTTGAATATTCTACAATTTTTTCTTATTTCTAATATCCTCAAATTGCACATGCATGTGAGACAAGAATTTCTAAAACCTCTGTACTTCATGAGTCGGGGATGGCGCATGTGTGCGCCGCTACGATCATCTAATATATAGCTACATACACGTCGACTATACCCTCAGTCACTTACACTGGACTGAGGGGTGAGCTCAAGAATATTTTTTTTCTTTAGACATGATACTAATATCTGTACGTAGATTTGTCTGTTAGGTATGAAAGAAAATACAGTCACTTACACTGGACTGAGGGATTTGTCTGTTAGGGTTCTAAAACACTCTTCACATCGTCACATCTGTGGCGTCCCAACATGTTAATCGACCGATTCTGGTGACGCCTAAGTCACGTTCATCCCGTGCCTCCTTTCCGAATTGTGCTATGGATTATTTTTTACCATGTTTTTACATTGTTTTTACAAAGAATATCATTCCTTGCACCCATTGAAACTAGATTATCTAAAACTATATTACCTGAAGATCAATCTACTTTTGTTGTTCAAACTCCAGGTATGATTTGATTATTCAAAGTACTCTACATAACATACTGACGTCTCAAAATATACATACCTCTCGAATAAAAGAACTTGTTTTCACTATACAAGTTATTATGTCTTGGACATGTCATGCTTGGTAGCAGCCCATAATTACATGTTCGATGATTGAAAACTCACATTTCTGAGGACAGGCCGCTCTAGAGATTTATTGTGAATTGTCATGACAAGTACTCTATCTATTACCCTTCTTAATCAAATTCTCTCGAGTGAATTCTAACAACAATGATTCACTGAGATTACACAAAGACTATGTTATGTCGCAAATCCTACATACATTGGGATTTTTCAGGAAGTGGAACGGCTAGTCTGTCTCTGATACCACCCTCCCGTTTGGGATGAATCCTCAACTGGCGTATATTCCGGGGCTGGCGAATTGGAGTGTGGTGCAGGGAAGTCTGGAGAGAGATTAGTGATACATAAATTGTTCTCCAGTGAGTCAGCAGGAGGACTGAAAGGGTAGATGCGAGGCAAAGATAGAGGATGTGATGGTACAAAGGTCCCATTCTCAAGTACAATGCCAGGTTGGATTACTCTATGGTCCGACCTTTTCCTCAGCCAGATCTGAGTCATCCCTCTTTTAGTATAGATGCTTTGAAAAAGGTTACAACACGTACCAAAAGCCCAAGTACAATCAGCAATACCGCAATCACACTAGCGACAGCAACACCAGCAATTGCACCCACAGATAGCCTGAATGCTCATAAGTGGTGGTTAATACATTCACCAAAAAATGTGTACTTAGACGACGCATCTGGAACGATAGATGTTGTGATTGAACTTGATAAAGATGGCATTGTCATACTGCATTTGGTGTCAGAGAACTATATGTGCAACAAACAAATACAGTACAGAGATGACGACTCCGCAACACTCAGCGACGTGCTAGCAATCGGCACAAATGGAGTCCTGATATGATCATTGAATTGGATCAACTCATGCCTGAGAGAAAAAGAAAGCGACGCACATGCTAGTAAGATTCGAGACCGCATATAGGACAGCCGAGTCAATAGAAAAGACTGCGTTTTCCATATTCATTATGCGTAGTGTGTGTTTACCACCATTCAGTCGGGCCGTATAGTATAAAAGGGCCTGGACACTAGGTGTCAAGTCTCGTGCATTAAACTCGCTCGGTTGGCTGTCGTCTAGCTGGACTGAAAAGATCCCATGATGAGGTCCAAGAGACCCTATGAGGCTGATGGAATCCGCTGATTGAATGGAGCTAGTCGACAAAATCATGAACACTTAAACGTGAACGTCATACCCTGATCTTCTTCAACCACTGTTTCACTCTTTGCATGTAACGACTCACTGATGAGAAGGTAAAATCGACACTAGTCCCTTGTGCTGACGTTGTACTTTTTTAGGATCAGCCTTCGTCGACCGATAATAGACTAATAGCTCACTGTCCAGTTCCTCCAGAAAAACCAGAAACATTGGCAGGGGACGTAGACCACGCTCCATGATAGTTAAAAGAGGGATCTACATCGTCTACTATTGACTGGGCCAAGGTACCAGCCTTACCTGGAGGGAACTGGGACCAAGAAAACTATCCGTTTCCTTTATGAGTAATGGAAGCCCAGGTTCCGTAACAAGAAACCTACATAGTCAATGTACAGAACGGTCTCACCCTGGTTCGTAATGGTCACGCTGTGGTACATTCCTAAATTTAGTGATTTGGCCGAAAATAGTGAAGAGGGCTTGGCCAGGTGTGAAGTTGCATTTCCAGATATTGTAGGGGTATCGTCCAGGTTTACGAGAAATGTGCCATTGGCGGAACCAATGATGTCGATGGTACTCCCGTCGAAAGTAAAAGTTACTTTAGTGTTTGGTTGTCGTGTGACGGTGAATGTCTTCTGATAAAAACTGTATTACTGTTGTTAATAAGGTATTGGAAGCCAACGGAAGAAAGACTGACTTGTTCGCTACCGCGTCGGTTGAAGCGTTGTGTTGAATCCAAACTTCCCGTGGCTGATAAAATATGAGTGGACTTTCATCGTCCGTTATCATCGACATGGTTGGAGATTGGACTTTGATAGCGTAGAAATGGCACTCATAGTTTTCTTTTATAAATGATAAATGTTTCTTTTCTTATAAGATGATCAACGAATCACTGGACAACACATCTTTCTTCTCATGCTTGCTATAATTGATTTCGCGTCGTAGAAAGGCTGTAGTGACATGACTGATAAGTGGCAGAATCCAGATATAACGTGGTCTTACAGATCAGATACTGATAACGCCTCGAATATCTAGCAGTATGTCGGACGACAAGATCAGGAGCCTCCGCTAGCAAAAAAGAATTAGAACGTCAATGTTCTGTTCAAAAGCTCACTACTTTTACACTCAAAATATCAGTCCTGGAGATGACGGAAGACCAATGTTGATAGTCACGTCACTGTCATCCACGGGCAGCGCCAGCTGTCATGAAAGTTTCAGTGATGTTGCTTTAAGCCATGTATGTCAAGAAAGCTGAGCTCGAGGGCCAATTGAACTCAATCGGTCAGCATTTGGCGTCCTAATCAGATGTAAATGACCGGCGGTTACCAAGCCTTGCCCACCAGGATAGTGACGTCCTTTATTCTAATGGGACAGGTAGTTGGTACACAGCCGTACAGCAATGACCCGTACTATTTTCGTGCCAGAGAACGCGAGCGAGAAAAGGAAAGAGAGCGGGACCAGAGGGAGAGGAAATTAGCGTTGAAAGGGAACGAGAATCTGATAATCGCCACCGTCCAAGCGGTGCGTCGCGTGCAATTCCGACGTGTTCCACATTAAATACAAAACGTTATACCAGAGCATTTTTTATTAACGTGCACTTCCGGAAGTCTAGTCAATCTGCGCTACCGCATGTAGCCTTGGCTAAAACGCGCCTAGACAAAACTAGACCTCGCTGTATTCGTATAGCGAGTAAATACGGTTTGATACGTACGTGGTAGTCCGGAAACAAAGAAATAATCTAATAGGAAAGGACGATGTGGCGGATCCGATATGGGAGCAAATTAAGTTCCGTCACAACAGGTACAACACATCTATCTCCATCGATGTAGTAATCGTCGGATTACACCACGAAGGATGTCATGACCGACCTCAGTAATTTCTATGTTCGAAGACACTAAATCAAAGAATTATCGCTACCTATGCACTACTACTCACACAGATCCATGCTGAAGTAACAGAATGCCGACGTCAGTTCTGCGAATTGAAGTACGATCACGTTCAATGATTTTCGTCGACACCGGCGTGAATACTGTTTTCGGCCAAGGACACAACAGCAGCTTCATATGCGGGTGCTGGCGTGACTGCGCGTGTTGTTGGTGGCGCATTAATCGTGTTAAAGAGAATAGAGTTTCTACCCTCATCTCCCGAGAATGGTGGATCATTAGCTTCAGTTCTCTGCACTCCGCCAGTGGAAGTGTTACCATTTACATATGATGTTCGATTTGCGGGTGTAGTTTCCCTTGGCGATGCATATACAGTAGCACTTTTCCTGTAACGTTGAATCTATAATGTCTGGCATCAGTCCTCAATTTCATAATATGGTGGGCTCTATGAACGTGCCTTACGCAGGGAACGCCGATCTTTAGTTTGGTCGACCAACCCATCATCTGCCCGAATACTAGTTGAAGCGATATTTTGTGTATCTAAAGATTCAGACGATGGATAATCCCCAGTAGAAGCCTGATAAGGATAGAATCTTCGCATTTTGTTGCCAGGTGATTCTATGGCAGAATAAAGTGGGGAATTCTCGTATGCGTAGTCGCGGGATGGGGAAGGAGTTGAATTGTCCCAATTTGGACTGGAGAGCGGAGCTTGACTCATGTTATGAGACGAGATTGCAGACTCCCTTCCCTTGCTAAGTCTCTTCCTGAGACAAAACTAGTCACAAATGAACGTTGTTAGGAGAATTGATTCAGATTCTCTGAGAAAGACAAGGGGTCACTGACCAGAAGCCCCAAGATAATCAACAACAATGCAATTATACTGCCAACAACCGCCCCGCCAATCGCACCGGCAGATGGTCTGAACGCAAGAGATCATCAGGAAACTTGGTGACATTTTGCCGACTGTATTCATACCGGGACGATCCCACCGCATTTGGGATGCTACTAGGATTAGATAACACTGTTACGGAGCTTGGCGGAAGAGTCGTGACATGTAATGGTGTCGCACTGCACTCAATCAGTCAAACACTCACCGTACAACGGAAAATAGAAGCCGCACCTTGTGGTGACATTCACTATTGTGGAAAAGATAACTGCATCAATAGCAAAAACCGCATTATCCTCGTTAACCACGTGAAGCGTGTGCTCTCCGGGAACCAAGTGGCTTATATAGTAGATCCAGACTTGCACTGCCGGTGTCAATTGAGCGGCTTGAAACATTTGCGGAGTCTGATCGTCGAGCTGAACTGAATAACGACCATGATCTGGTCCGACAGATCCAAGCAAAGAGAGGGAGTCGACTAAATCTTCCCATAAAAGGATATTGTGTGTTAGACGGATGCACACGTACTCTATAAAACCTTTGAGTTGGAATTCATATTTACTACACTATGTCTTTGACTAACCGATGTAAAAGTCAGATCGACACTGGCCCCCTTTATCATCGTTGTGCTTCATTAACAATCAGTGGTTCGTTACAAGCGTAAGATAAATAATACGGCGCACTGTCCCGTATCCTTCACGAAGTTCTTAGATAACAAGGAGGAGGTAGACCACACGCCTTCTTCGAAATGAAATGTAGGCAGTACATCATCAATTACTGTACGGTTTAGAGTGCCAGTTTTATTTGCTGGGGATGCAGTCCATGTAATCTAATGAAAGTGATCGCTCCCTCATCAGACGGAAAAAGGACTCTGATAGGACTCACAGAGTCAACATACAATGTCGCAGTCTCGTCTAAGTTTGTGATAGTGATATTGTGGTTTCCAAGGCCAAGTGTATTTATTGCAAACAGCGATGCAACTTGAGCAGGCTGAGAAATCTTTGTGCCGGAACCTGGATGAACTTCTCCATCTATGGTTGCTACGAAAGAGCCATTTGTGGAACCTAGAATGGTGACAGAGTGCCCGTCGAAGTTGAAAGACAACGTTGCATTCTGTTGACGAGTTTGTGTAAAGGTCTGCCCATAGAAGCTGTGTGTTTTTTGTTATTCCATGCATCCCGCACAAGAAAAAGAGCATACTTTGCTGCAATGGCATCGGTTGTAATGTTGTGTTGAATCCAAGCTTCGCGTGGTTGATAAGAGATTAAAGGGTTTTGGTCGTCAACAGTGTCCATAGTGGTTGAGGAGAGAACTTTCAGTCCTATAAAATCCAATTAAAATCGCTCACGTTGACATGTCTAATTGCTTCATTCTGACAATGTCCAGATGAAATCAGTATAACAACAGTTCACATCAGTTCTGAAAACCTGTGTTAACGTAAACAGAACCCTGTCCGGGCAGAATTACATGAACCAGCTTCGATAGATAAGCCCGGTTCCTTGGTGTATCGAGAAAACTGCGCTACTCCTCTGAGGATGTGCTGTCCTCAAAGGCGCCTGAACCTTGGATACAAGGTATCAAAAGACTTTTTCCCATGCCTGTCAAAAACGGAAAGTTGCACTATGTCGTTGCTTTGACAAGAGACAATTGAAGGGATTATCATGATGGATCGATTCCCATATGAAAAAGATCAGTCAGACGTGCCAAATGTTTCGACTCGATTTGGCTTCATCTCTAAGCATTAAGACGAAGTCCAAGACACGGGGATGGAAGCGCAAATAACTTGAGACACCACAAGAGGAGACACAAGAATAAACATGTCATAGTCTAAGCAAGCGGGCGTTGGGGAGGCGGTGGAATGCCTCAAAGCCGCTTATATATATGAATCGTATTGGTGCATGCCCGCTCCAGTGATATAGTCAGAAGTAACATAGAGATCCAGCATGCCGAAGTATTATATAGGATGTGGACAAAAAAGAGTGGAAGTTTCATGAAAAGACGTTGAGTGTACAACTGACAGTGCACTTGTGTAGTCACGTGCATATCAAAATCATTCTCCCACGATCCCAAAGCTATCAAAAATAAACGTACATACAGTCGCCTCTGTCATAACCCATAGCGGGTAAAACCCGTACTCTCTGAAACCCCATAGGTTTTTGTGTTCACCGACTTGGTTTGCGGGAAAATGCAAGTTATAACCCATACTCCCTCAAATACCATAACCCATAGGCACTTGAACTCAAACCCCATACCTTTATTAGTTGCCGAGAGGCTTGTCTGAACTTTTATTCTAGTAATTAACATAGGCACTTGAACTCAAACCCCATACCTTTATTAGTTGCCGAGAGGCTTGTCTGAACTTTTATTCTAGTAATTAACCAAATAACAGTTGTATACATATGTTTTTTTGTGTTCGTAACTCAAACATGACTCTAAAACCTCTCAAAGTTCTAAAGAAAGGCCTCGAAACCCTCAGGAACAAAGTCAAAACTAAGAAAACTAGACTTGAAACACTACTTGCTGAGCAAAAGTCTATTTCGAACGAAGATGAGGCATGGCTAGATCACGAAGGAAATGTGGTGGATTTAGAAAGAGTGGTGGATAAATTGGAGACTGCATCGGATTATGAAAGAGGTGTGGAAAGGCTGGATGAAGAGGAGAAGAGTATGGTCCAAAAGCTTCAAGAGGCAGCTGATGAGCTTGCCAAAATTGTTGGAAAAAAAAGGAAGCGTACGTTATTGCAAACACCTGATTGAGCTGCACACATTGACAGATTGCAGGTGCGGAGCCTAAGATCAATGACATCATAGAGAAGACAAAAAAGGAGCCTGTGTTTACCAAGAAGGAGAATGCAATGCTTGCCCAACAGATTGAGATTTTGGACTGGTATCATGCCAATGGCAAGAACCAGTCGAAAACTGCACAGCATTTTTCACCGAAATATCCGAATCTGAAAATAAAACAGCCATTAGTGTCTTCATGGGTAAAGGAGGAGCTTAAATGGCGTGAACAATGGGCCGCTGCTTCCAAGCATTCAGATCGAGCTGTCAAATGAGTTCGACAAATGCAACATCCAGAGATTGAAGATATGCTCGACCTTTGGGTAGCAAAAGCAATGTCAGAAAATCTCATTGTTACTGGTGAAGTTTTACATCAGAAATGGACCCAGTTTGCTGACATTGCTGGAGTGCCACATGACGAGCGCCTGGGTCTGAGCGAAGGTTGGTTGACTGGATTCAAAACAAGGTTCAATTTAAAACAATTCAAGCGTCACGGTGAAGCAGCGTCATCAACCTCAGATGTGGTAGCAAGGGAAAGGCAACGAATTGCTAATCTTATTGAAGATCTTGTTAACAATTTTGGTTACAAGTTGTGCGACCTCTACAACATGGATGAGAGTGGGCTTTTCTATATGTATGTATTGCTTGATCATGAAATATCTGGGCAAATTCTGATTGTTCAAAAACAGAATGCCTCCTGATTGAGGACTTTCCAATAAAAGAAGTTTTGGAGTCAAAGGATGAAAGGTCCGCTTGACTTATGCTGTTACAGCAAATGCAGATGGATCACATAAGCTCCCACCATTCATTATTGGGAAAGCAAAGAGGCCTCGTGCATTTGGAGGACGTTCTGGCACTGATCTTGGATTTGTCTATTGCAACAATGCCAAGGCTTGGATGACAGCTGCTTTGTATCAGGATTGGATCCAGCAATGGGATCGTGAACTCGGAGTCCAAAATCAGAAAATTGTGCTATTTCAGGACAATTTCTCAGGACATATTGTGCTAGAAGGCCTCCAGAATATTCGTGTCGAGAACTTTGAGCCAAATCTCACTGCACATGTCCAACCATTGGATTAGGGCATCATCAGATGCTTCAAAGCTCATTATTGCTCACAATATATTCAACGAGCTATTAGAAGATACGATTCTGGGGTCACACCATCTGAAATCTATGACATCAACCAACTCGAGGCCATGCGACTAGCAGATGCTGCGTGGAATGCAGTTGATGCAACCACAATCAAACATTGTTGGCAAAAGGCTGGCATTCTCCCTGAACCACATCAATCAGCTATGCAGCAGTTGATGCAACCACAATCAAACATTGTTGGCAAAAGGCTGGCATTCTCCCTGAACCACATCAATCAGCTATGCAACCTATAGTGACCATTTCATCTCTTCTTAACACAACTACCAGTAATCCTGTTGAAAGCTTCCAGAAGGATGTTGAAACCCTCCTTGATGAGCTGCAAGCAAGTGGTGCACTTCAACCTCAAAACCGAATGGCTATTGAGGAACTCCTCAATCCAATCGATGAGATTGAATGCTTCCATGAATTCACTGACCAGGACATTTGCAAGGCAGTCCTTGATGCCCGACAGGCTGCAGAGAATGCTTTGATCAATGGTGGGGACAATGATGTTGACGACAATGCAGACATACCTCCCAACACATTTTCACAACGTGATTTTCTTAAATTATCTTCATTGATTACAAGCCACCTTAACAGTATTAACACTCCCACCGCTCGCAGAGTAGAAGCTGATCTTGCATCGATTGCATGGCAGATGCGTTGTTTGGAGCTCGATAATATGGTGCCCTCTCATATAACTGACTATTTCACTTCGACATAATTCGTTTTTATGTATATAATACACGAATAGACAATATAAAGTGTATGCATATCCTCTCTGTGGTAACCCATACTCTCTGATAACCCATAGCTATGGGCGACAACCGAGAGGTATGGGTTATGATAGAGGCGACTGTACCGTGTTTGGGCTCTCCAAATATCCTCATGGTTTGTTTAACGTTTTTTATCCTTAGACAGTGCATGAACACGACTTGGGAGGGCTACTTTAAGACCGAACACCTTCATTCATCCACTGATCGACTTGACAACTCGTCAGGAACCCAACATCATTTTTCGTACGCATTGCTCTCCCGGACTTTTGCGCACATAGCCCTCACATTGGTCCATGCATCTTTGACTTCAATCTACTTGCTTTGTTGACTAACAAAGGTCCTGAGCTCAAAATGTTGTTCAATGCATAGAATCAGCAGCGCATCTACGTGTTCAAACCTACATGAATGTAATCTCATACAGCACTCAAAACCTTCCACCATTGTTAAAGTGTGTTTTCTTGTGATGAGCCGATAAATATTGAGTACATGTACCACTAGCTGCTGGGACATGGAAGGAAATAATTGAACAACATCTTGAGCTCAGGATCTTTGGTAGCCAACCACAGCAAGTACATTGAGCTCAATGCCTGTTACATACTCAGTCGTCGAGAAGAACTGGGACTGAAAAATTACTTTGCTTAGATAATTTCCATGACCCGGAATGGTCCCCAACTTTGACTTGCTCATCAGTTGACAAGTGCCACACCACCAATCTTTGAAACTATCGAATCCAACGTAGAAACTGCCTGCTACCGATATCTCTAATTGATTTTTTTCGGCTTCTCGGCCACATGTGCAATTTCGATGATCGACGAGCCTAAAATGCTCTTTATCAAGTGTGTCTATCATCAAGGCCTCCGTGAGCTTGTAGTTTTGGTCCTTGATTTTCTACTTATGTTGCGAAGGAAGTTTCTAATATAGATATATCCAGTTTTAGACTTGATACAGCAAATTTCCCTTAGACAAGAACATCCATTGAGCTTTCTGTTTGAGTACCTTTACTTGGTCGTAGTCGGCTCTTCTCCGCAACCGCACGACATAGACAAGGCTGATGTCGCGATTTATTTTGGGAAAGTGGTCGCCCAAATCATCCCCTTCAAGCTCTTCTTGGGAAGTCCGCGACGTTAGTACCTCAAAATGAAATTACTGGTATTCGGATTCACCATGATCAGAATCCGCCCTACACCATCTTGTTTCCGACTGACCTATATACAAGGGGCCCGTTTAAAATTCAATAGTATCTCCTAGCTAGGGTTCGAGACATGGAACGACGTTCGTGTTTATGCGCACGCCATTCTGTTCAAGGCCGCAGAGGATCAATATTTGAGCTATATATATCCTATCTATACGTTACATGTATATCGACGAGGAACTGACCCTTATTTGTCACTGATCTTTCGATCACACCATCGACAAAGTATCTGTATCTTCAATATTGGCACTAGCAACTCGTTGGAATAGCGCCATTATGACATAGGAACAGGATGGTATTAAATTTGCCAGTGCCAACATGATGTTGCGATGGAAAATATGGAAAGAAAATCTATCATGATAATATCACGGTGCAGTCGCACGTCGAAATTATCATGATCTGTAACAATCTCTACGTGCAAAAAAGCGTGCGGAGCGTACCAACGTGAAAAGTATCACGTCTCGACAAATCGGGACGTATCAATTCCCGTCGCAAGAGTATCAAGTGCATCTGCCACTGTGGCATAGAGCGTATGATTTCCATCCAGAAAGCCAATGATTACACCAGGCGTCTCCTGTGATGAAGCTAAGCAAAATCCTGATAATTGGGAGGTAAAGACAAACAGAGAAGTTTCGTGGATTTTGAATCCAATGAAGTATGTCACTGCAGTCTCCATGGAGCCTTGACCAGATGGACAAGAAGAGACTTAGGCCTGCCTCAATGGAGACCATCTCATCAAATAGAAGCGATGACATCGTCGTCTGGGCACTGGTAAGTGCATCTGTCTTGCTATGACAGATCTGGGCTGTGTACTGCGCATGTGCAACCTCATTTCGAATAACTATAGAAGTTAAGTCTTGGGTCACCTACAAAGTCAAGGCAGGCAACATACGATCAAGTTGTTCGTATAATCGGCCAAGCTCGGGTGTACTAAGGGCCTGTTATAGACGTTAGTTCCGGCTTAACACTTTAGTCATATTACTCGCCAGTCGGTGATGCGTCATTCTTGACCGTGATGATTTCTGCTTCGACAACGCGCAACTTCTGTACATGAAGAAGGCAAAATGTGTTACGTCCGAGCCAGAGTATTTCGCATTCTACATGATAAAGGGTCACTCTCTGCTTTGAAACTTATAAGATAAGATTGTATTACCGCTGTAAAAAGTCTGATTGATGACTTTCTGGTTATCATGCGCTTGTGAATATCGGAGAACGAACGTACTGTCGAATGTTGCTTTCGAGGTCACTGAGCTTGTGCGCAAGGTCTCGCAGCTCTTGTTGACCTCCTGATGCTCTGTGACGGGCGAATTTCAGGAACTCCGTGTGAAAAGTATTGAGTGAGTTGTTGAATGTCATTGCGCTTCCCACAAGATTACGCGTCAGGGCAGCATGATCTGCTGAAATCTAAACAAGTTATATGGGCTTGGCAGTCGAGAACTTGAGATATAAACGTTTACATACACTCATGAATGAACCAAGCACTCGAAGTTTTTCATTATGCGAACGAGGAGAGGAAGAGTTGCGCGCCAACAATGGGAGAACCACTGTACAGAACACTATAGAACGAACAATTAATGCGAAGCGGAGGTTTTCTGACTCACAACCACTTACACTTGAGGCGCCTGGAAATGAAACACGCGTTATTACGAAAATTCCAGAGGAGATCTTTAAAGTCCTGTTGAAGGGCTAGTTTGATGGTGGCACAGCCAAAACACGACGATGCTCATACCTTGTGTAGCAACTCCCACTGTGGCTTGAAGGGTGGTTTAGATCCTGACATATCAATCGTATGAAGTTGCTTTGCAATGGAGTCGAAATTTCCCATAAGACGGATGGTGGTCAAGGCAAGCTGCTCACACGCGCTGTCAAGGTCTGCCCTTACACCCGGAGAGTTTATCGATCTCAAAGCGTCAGCATACGTGACAGTAGTTTTCTGTAGCGAGGAAGAGGCCATGGGCGAAGGAACTGGGGTGGATAGCTGGGGACACACCGATATCACCAGCCTACTTATAGGTACTTCCCGACCACATAGGCGTACACATTTGGAAGTCAAGATGCAAAAAGTATGCTCCAGATAGAGTAACAGTGAGGCCCTGAGTTTTTTTTAGCGCCTTTGCGCGGCGTTGTATGTGGTTCAACGTAATGAATGATTGATATGGCTAGCGAAGTCATATGATTGGAGACGGCCATCAAAGAGTAGCAAAGAGTAGTCAGCAATTTGGACGGACAATCGTGCTGATGGCTGTGCGGGGGGCCAAAATGTCTCCTCTCTTCTATGTATCTGAGTCATCATCTCCAGCAGAGCGTCAGGTTTAAGGGTATCTTTGTTATATCAATTCTCATATTAGTATCTTCTGACACTGTCAACTGATGTGCCCACCCGCGCCCAATATCCATTATGCATGTGTTCTTTCCATGGGCGCTATTGGCGTGATGTGATCTGCCTTGATGTCGGCGCATGGATATGCAGTGCTCGACAGGCAACAGGAATTGATCCCGTCTTTATCGCTTCACTCTTCAAGAATCCAGTCAAGGAGCAGGATTGGGGCCGTGTGTCTGACAGCACGAACAGATGTAGCACTCTCTGGATCTGCCAGGGATAGGATAGACAATCACTAAAGTCTTTCTAGATGCTCAACTTGTATCATTTGAAAAACTGTCGCTCGAAGCCACTCAAATACCGAAAATTCCCAAGCTTTGGCTTGGGAGACGCTTATAGGTCCAGCCACTTCACTACGACGGGGCAATTGGTCCGACGATGATAGATGGTCGGTGGGAGCCTGAGTTTAGTAAAAATTATCACCTCAAGGGACCTCGTCTTGAAGCAACATCGCAACCGGCATCTAAATTTTCCGGGTCGATTTGAGCCACAACCTTTTGCTAGGATTCTTACAGTCATCGGTATCTGGAACCCGGACCGGAAGTTCTAAGTTTACACTAGTGGCACCGACGGATCACGTATTTTAATCCGGCCTTTGAGATGACTTTTTTTCTCTCTTTTCTGCGAAGACAACGGAGATTGGGGTGGCATGGTTCTTCGGTTCTTCGGTTCTGAATCCTTGAATTTTTTTTTTGTTGTCGGGCCTTTGGGCCTCTTAAATTGCATATGGTGTATATGAATCGGTTTTTCCCGATGACAGGAAAAAGTAATGGATCGCCCATCTAACTGATTTTTTATCAAGTTAGATGAAGCTGCCAAATGACATGGAATGTAAATACTCCACAGCGTCTCCTGCACGAGTTGGGAAGTGCTCAAAAGAAAGTCCAAATTTACACCTGCATCGACGAGAGTTGTTAAATTTCCATTGGAGGTGAATTGCCGGCGGTTACATAACTAGAGAAGTAAGAAAGGGATATCGGGCCGGTCACGTTAGACCAATATCAGATCTACAGAAATGGTTGCAGGAGGTGCCGTGAAACTCGAAGACTACAACAGTATGTCTGTGTTACATTATGATACAAAGTAGTAAGGACGAGAGGGCATGAGGACTGTTAAACAGCATAAGGGATTGATCCGTTGCCGCAATTGAATCCTATGGAATCTGCAGCAACACGATGGTGACATCGTCTCCAGGGCTCTGAATGGTTTTTATAACATCCAGCAGATACTCGGCGAGATTGTCAACACCTTGCTCCATACCACGACGCACTGTATCCACGGCTACGTCACTATGGATACAGTCCCATAAACCATCAGTAGCCATGATGACGAAACCACCCGACCACAGCTGGAACGTTCCCACCTCGGGTATGGCGGTGAGGTAGGGGGGTGTACGATAGTAATGGAACATGGACGTGTACTGTTCGGACATGGTTACCTTTCCGCTATCTTCAACAGATGAAAGCGCGGAGATGTAGCGTTTGTGTTGCCAATTGCTTATGGGGCCAAGTGGGAGTTTGTAGTAGGCGTCACCAAAACCTGTTCGAGAGGTCAACTATTATGCAAGGGCAGAGGAAGGGAGGCAACCTCGAGTACTCATGATACGTCCAAAGAGACGGCCACCGACAATTACAGAGTCCTCTCCAGGGTGCTCATGCAATAGACGTTCCTTTTCTGAAGGCGTCTTGGCATTCAAATCCTCCGTTTGCTGCAACTTACCATCTTGGTGCTTCGGGTCGAAGACTACGGCTCTACAATCGCCCGCATTCGCGAACGAAGCAGTTAGGGTGTCGACATTGACATCAAGGATCAAGGCTGTGCACCCGCACTTCACAAGCTGCGCGTTCCGAACCCAATTCTTAGATTTGGTTCCGAGGAAGGAGTGATCCTTTGCAAATTGTTGAATCAGCGTATCGTCGGTATCTTGGAAGAGGCGAGCATGGTCCGCGGGCGTGTGCGCGAGTATCGTGGAAGGTAGAACGGTGCTGATGTGCTCCGCAGTTGCTGAGCCGCCATGGCCTAGATTATCCCGACAAAGAGAATGAAGGAGATGATTGGCGTGTAGAATTTACATGAAAACTATGTCGTACCGTCGTAGACGCCGAGGAGCAGTCTGTCTTGGGAATCACTAGTTGAAATCGAGTATCTGTCTTCGATGGGCCGTTTTGTGGGCTGGTACTGGTACACATGTACTCTGAAACCGATTACGGTTTGCGTCGAAGAGTGCACCACTCCAGAGTCGCTTAACGTATCCAAATTCCTGGCAGTACTACCTTGCGTATCCATGATGCAGGATGACTGAGTACCAAAGTACCGTAAATATCGTTATGTTTCGTTATTCCGGAGTATTCACTTCCAGAAAATATTTGCGGCACAGAGAAGGCCTGTTTACTGGCCCTTGGAGGAGTACTATCGCCTTCAAGAGAGGACTCCACTTGTCGTTAGATTCCCGCATGATGCGAACAAAGGGATGACTTGTTTCGTATTGTTTACACCAATCTTGACGCGACGCGACGACCATGGCTTCCGAGAGCCCGGCTACGCCCTCTGCCCCACGTCGTTCTCAGCGAGAGAGGAAGCCAACAAAAATATTTACACCAGGTCCGAGTCCCATAAGAGCCATGATCGACTAATTTGACAGCTGAACACAGTGGTGAGCAAAGGCAAGCGCAAACGCCATGACAGCGACGAAGGGAACGAAACAGAGGGACAGGAACATAGAAACGATGACGTGGACGAAGAAGAAGAAGGTGGTGATGCCGACGAAGAAGAGGAAGATTATCGCGTCGCAAAGTCTAAGACACCAGCAAAGAAGGTGCAGAATAAAACATCAACACCCAAGGCTAAGGGCGCGCCCCCTGTGAAGAAGCCACGTGTTGCAAAGGCTGCAGGAGAAAAGGTTGCTAAGTCTACCATGGCAAAAAGAGGTAGGAAGGTCAAGGAAGGGGAAGACGCGTACGATGCTGCTCGAGTCGCAAAAGACACGAAAATTGCTGTTGATAACCCACTTTTTAGTACGTGCCATAAATATCTGGGTTGCTATAGTCTAACTGCTCGTGTTGTAGATGCCATTATGAACCCCTCAGCTGCCTTGCAGTCAACTGCGGAGGATTTTTTGGAGTCTCTCGAGCAATCACCCGGTGCTGCTCTTGCGGAGCTTATTAACCTCATTCTTCGTGCATGTGGGTGCAATGACTCAGTCAATGCGGACGAGGCCGTCGATTATGACGGAGTTGTGGATGCTCTTGATAATTTTACTGAAGGCTTGAAGCAGGCGTGTCCATTTTTTCTCATCTGATAAATTCAACCTTAACGTCTAAATTCAGGATAATTCCCCAGTATACCCTCTCACATCCAAACTGCCAGTCTTCAAAAGATTTCGCAAATCCCTATCCGAGTTCATTGAACGACTTGTCGCTTCCTCAGCCGACCTTGGAGCTCTATATACCTCAGATTTAATGCAAACTCTGCAAACATGGGTTATCGCCATGTCATCATCTCAGATCCGAAGCTTCAGACACACAGCCACCGTAGTTGCTCTTGAAGTTGAGACTGCGCTTTGCGACGTTGCAGCGGCAGTCGAGAAAGAGGCAGAAGTCGTTGGCCGTCAACGCGAGGGAGAGAAAAAGCGAAAGTCAACTAATAAGGGAAGTGGCGCTAGAGATAAGGAATTAGAAGCCAAAGCACACGAGATAAGGAAACGTCGGACCAAGCTGGCCGAGTTCTTGAAGGAATTCGTTGATGGGTAAGCAGAACCAGAAATCCTACGTTACATGGCAACTAATCATACGGTCTCAGAGTCTTCGTGCACCGTTATCGTGACCTTGACCCTAACATCCGCGCGGAATGCGTTCATGCGATTGGCTTGTGGTTCAAGAAATACCCTGGTCATTTTCTGGATGCCTCATACCTGCGCTACGTCGGTTGGGTCCTGTCAGACTCGAACACGCATGTTCGTCTTGAGGCGGTGAAGTCTCTTACTGGTGTTTACGAGCAGGGTAGTTATACCGGCTCTTTCAATCACTTTACGGAACGCTTCAAACCCCGGCTGGTTGAGATGGCTACCAGCGATACTGAAATCGCCATTCGGGTTGCAGTCATCCAGGTCCTTGGCGCTATCGACAGGCACTCGCTTCTCGAAGACGAAGAACGTGAGAAGCTCTGTCTTTTGCTCTTCGATGAGGAAGCAAGGGTCCGTAAAGCTGTTAGCCAGTTCGTCAGAGGTGTTTGGGAAGAGGCGGTCGACGAGCGATTGGTGGGCAAGAACAAACTAAGTGACGAGGATCACCAACGTGCAGGATTTAAAGCCCTGGCCGTACTTCTAGTCAAATGGTGTAAGACCCTTGACAAGATGATTGGCGATGAAGACGATGATGTCAATGAGGCGGATGGGGAGGATGTTACGACTACCACTCAACCTCGCAAACGGCGGGAGGTTGCTGCGCTCGTTGCGATGGACCATAAAGGGCGAACAGCACTTGCTATAGAGGCTCTGTGGGAGGAGGTAGACGCGGTTCGAGAGTGGGAAGCGCTGTTGGATCTCTTGTTACTAGATCATTCTGCAGCCGAGGGTGCGGAATCACAGGAGCCAGAGCAAGGATCTTCGAAACGGTCGAGGGGACGACCAAATGGGAAGGTCAGCACGCCAGATTCGGTTGTGGATGAGGCATGGCGGTTGGACGATCTTGAGGAATCTATGCTGCTCGAGGTGTTGGTGACGTCGCTTCGGAGGGCAAAGGCGGAGGCTGCTGGTGGGAAGAAGGTAAGCAATGTAGTAATGATCTTCGCAATTTCCCATATCTGAGCGCTTGGAATTGGCATCGTTTAGGGCGAAGATGAGAATGTGACAAACGACATAACTCGTGAACTGATCAAAGGCCTTCCACGACTCTTCATCAAATATCAAACTGACCAGAACCGTATCGCTGATGTCCTCATCATCCCGACGTTGATGAATCTGGACCTATATCTGGAGATGCGAATGATCACTGTTTGTCTTCTGTCATCCATAAAAGAATCAGTTTTAGCGCTAACTTCTGATGTTTCTGGTTACATCCAGGGATATGCCAGCCTCTGGGATGACGTGACGAAGCAGTTCTTATCGCATTCATCACTGAACGTGCTCACGCATGCTATCGCCGCAATACGTTACTTCATGGATGCGACCAGCTTGTCAAATACCAACAATACGAAGATACTCGAACTGGAAGATGAAATTTCAACGAGTCTTCGTGATGCTGTTGCTGGGCGTGATGAGATCGAGGTGGCATCGTTCAGCGAAGATGAGGTTTTAGCGTTGAGTGCGCTGTGTACGCGGCTGGCAGTCCTCTTTGGAAGTCGAAATATGACGGCATGGATCGAAGAAGATGAGGGGGGCAAACAAAGTAGTGCTTGGGATATTCTCAACGCTCTTATTGAAAGAGGGAGGTTAGGATATAAGGATGAAGCATCGGTGAGATCTCGCCAGGATTAAGTTTGACTATCTATCTCACGCTTTTCCATCCAGATGATTGAGCAAGCGCTTCAGGTTCTCACATTGCATCTGATGTGGAAGGGCAAAAGCCTTAGACACGAGGCAGACCCCACCCCGGAAGATGTCAGATTACAGGAAGGTCTCGTTACACAACGCGAGGCGCTTCTTGAAAAATTAGTAGAATATGCAGTTGGCACTCAATCAAACACTGCAGATAATGTCAAGAGGGCGGTAAGTACTTCGATGCGTCCAGTCTCTCATTTGAGTGTTAATATACCGAACGTTAAGGCGTTCAGAAACTTGCTTGATCTTCATGTCTTGTTTGCTCCTGGAGCAACCCATGATGCAAATGGAAACCCGTCACCTATCGCGGCGATATCAATAACTCTGGATGATGAGGTCCAATATCGTTGTGCGGGATATATTCAAGCCGAGATCGAACGATACGCCGATACCCTTACCTCAGCTAGTGATGACAACGAGCAAGTTCAGAACCAAAGTGGAGGTGAAAGTGAGGATGAGCAGCCTGCGGAGGATGCTGATGGCACTGCTAAGCGATCAAAAGGAAAGAAGCGCGAGGTGGAAAGTACGTTCAGTTTTTCTCTCATCGCATACCTACATTTTTGACGCTTCCGACCTTTAGTCGATGTTTCTTCTCGAGCCCAGTTAGAAGAGGAGTACTTATTCATTGATGTCATGTCGACTTTCCTGCGAGCAATACGTGCCGGAGCCATTCATATACGCCATGGTTATGTCCTCCTTGCTCATTATGGTAGGTTAGGTCTTGCCTTCGATGCCTGTTCCAAGGTTGTGGTGGATATCCTTCGGGAAGAAGGAACGATGAACAAACATGGCGATATCATTGTGGGCATTGTCACTCAGGCTTTGAAAGAGGTAAGTCACAGGTCTTAAATACCCTTTCTCGCAACTTACATTGTTTATAAAGTCATATACCCTAGTACTGGACGGTGTTGTTAACGACGAGACTAATTCCATACAGCTGGCAAAATTACTTGCGACGTGTTTTGTTGTGCGCGGAAGCCAGTTATCCATCATTCGCCGTCTAGACAGTCAGTTCGTTGTTCAAATCCATACGGAATTAGTGTCGTGGATTGTCAAGCGCCTGACGGTTTACGAGAGCAACAAGAACAAGAAGTCGATCAAGTTGGCTGTTCTGTTCTTTAGGGTGCTCGTCCCGCTGCTCGGTGTGATTCCGAGCAGAGATGCGTTGAAAATGTACGTCATCATATATATGAATCATGTAGATGTCCTAAAATCAGGTGCCATAGAAAAGCACACATGGACCAGGCACTGGACCAGGCTAAGGTGGAGGTATCAGCTACTTCCAAAGTATGGGAGTCTCAAAGAGCATATGAGAAGCGCTTGACAACTGCCATGTCCAAAGAAAAGGGTGAGTTCTATTTGTTGGGCATTTCAATGGAGATGTTTATGATGTTTTTCCAGGCGCAGTCAGTGGACGCAAGACGAAGGCGAAAACGGCCGCTGGTGGCGTAACAACTGATGAGGAGGGCACCGATGGTGAAATGGCAACTGAAAATGAGGCCATTGAGCCTTCACGGCCCCGTCCTCGGCCGCGACCGAAACGCAAAACTCGTGCATCAGCTGCTGAGACAGAGGAGGAAATAGAGCATACTGCCGATGAAAATATGGACGAGCGAGCAGATCCCACTACGCCCAAAGCGCGACCACGGCCCGTGACATATGGCAAGCCTACGGAGCCAACACCAGAGGCTGATAATGAGTCTGTCGTACAATCTGCAGGTGAAAAGGTGGCTGTTGAAGACCTCGTTGAACCTTCCGCTAATGAGGTAGAAACCCCCAAAATATCCCGCAAACGTCCACGAACAGACGACGATGACGAAGAAATGCAAGAAGTGGAGGCTCCTCGAGAAGAAGAGCAGATTTCAGATGCAGTGCCTCGGCCCACGCCTCCTCCGGAGGAAGAGTTACCATTACGCTTGAAGAAGCGTGTACGACATTAATGACCTGTCCTGAGGATACCCCAAACACCGTTCTAACTAATTTTATTTTGTTTGTTTTCCTTACTTACCATCAATCATGCTTTCCTGTGCTGTCGTGTTATAGCAGCGTGACAATTACAAAGGGTACATAATTATGAATATGCAGGTATCTGAGGCTCGTGCAGTCCG
Source organism: Macrolepiota albuminosa (assembly GCA_027475525.1). Lineage (NCBI taxonomy): Eukaryota > Fungi > Basidiomycota > Agaricomycetes > Agaricales > Agaricaceae > Macrolepiota > Macrolepiota albuminosa. The sequence goes on along the minus strand of JAMWFC010000084.1, from coordinate 516,116 downwards.
CGTACATATAAAAAGAGATTATCAACGAGCGAAGACAGCTAAAAAAAAAACACAAAAAGAAAGTATAAATTAGTCCCAAGTACATTTAGGGATAAAAAAAGTTCAAATCCAGCCCGCTCTATCTGAAGTCCACATAACGCTCGCGTTTGCTGTCAAAGGGTAGGAATCTGGCGGCGGAGAAGCACTTGGAGGGAGAGAGGCACGCAGCCCAGTGTTCGGTGGTGCATCGTAATTCGCGAAAGAAGGCACCTGCTGATGGGACTCCGAGTCTCTTACGTCAATGAGGGAACGTGACCGCCGAACACGGTGGGTTAGGGGAATGCCTAACATGTCATATAGTTCATCCTGTGCACGTTTCAAGGCTGCCATGTCCGAATTTGGTGAAGGGTACTCGGTGGAAACTCCCTAGACGAGAAAGTCAGTAACAACGGCGAACAGAATTTGTCACGAATACGCACTGTCACTGCCGAGCTCCTCAGCGGTAGATTGGTTGTGATGTCGACAGGTCGACGACGCGGAATAGGAGGTACAGGAGGAGGTTCGTCTAGATATGTCGTCCTGGCACTAGAAGGCGTACTGACGCTGAAGCCTCTCACAATGCTCCCCGTTGATGCACGATCCCGATGGTTCGACCGAATGCTATTCGCAGACCGCAAAGCAGCCTTCACGGCTCGGACGCTCGACTTGCGTACAGCCATGACCTTGTCGAATCGATTTTCTCCATCAAAAGACTCGGCCTTGCCAGACTTGAGTTCGTCATACTCCGTGGCGACCTCCGCAGCATGTTTCCATGCGTCATCCCGCTCCACCTGCAACGATTCCACCTGCTGCCTCAATTCGTTGGCCTCCTCAAGCTGCCTCGAGAAGCTCACATTCAACTTCCTCAGTGCCACTGCCAACGCGCTTGCTGAGTGTGCCTGCGTCAATTGTCCAAGTTGCGCGAGCTGCTCATCCAGACTATGCAGATCCTCTGTAGTCCTATCAAGGCACCCACAGAACCCCTTTAGTTCCTCCAGCTGCCTGAACACCACGTCTGGATCATGAGTATCCACTGCTACAAGCATCGTGTCAAGCAAGTCCGCGCGTTTCCTAGCAAAAGCTTTGTACTTGACCATCGTTTCCTCCCGAAGTTTTTCGAGCCTTTCCATCTCCTCTGGAACCTCTGTCTCCAGCGTCTCAAGCTGCAACAACCTAATGCCTGACGGCTCCGACGATTGGCGTATTGCACGAGACACGATACCCTGCAGTTGCTGCGACGTGAACGTCCACGTGGCTGCTTCCAACGTATATCCGCGCCACTTTGGGGCTGGTATCACGAATTGCGGGGAGGGTAACGGCGCCGAGGGCTGTCTAGTCGGTCGGGCGGGTTGGAGCGGTGAGTGCATTGGTGGCTGCGGTGGCGTCGGTGGTTGTGATTGCGCTTGGCTATTCACAGACGATACAGACCCTCCACGTTCTCTCGGTCGACGAGGTCCAGCAGGAAGCGGTGGTCGTGTCCTCCACCTCGACGACTGTGCAGGTCCTTGTCCTTGTCCCTGTCCCTGTCTCTGTGCCACCCTTTTAGGCGGTGTGGATACACCCCGATCCAAAGGGCCCGCATTCGCATCTGCCACAAGCTCAACATGAACAGTCGGTGGCCCGCTTCTTTGATCGCCAGGCGACTGATGCACAGACCTATAACCGGAATCGTAACTCCCCCCCGTACTCGGCGTAACGACCTCCCTAGCCGGGCGTTCAGAATTGGTCGCGGCATGATACGGGGGCGGGGACAAGCCCAAGCCCTCGGAGGTGTTGAAGAGGGAGGATGCGGCGGATGGTATAGAGGGCGGGAGCTGGAGGTCGTGTGGAGGGGGGATGATCATTCCCGGGCGATGATGGGGACTTGGGGAGACTGAAGACGGAATTGAGGAGGGGGAGGCAGTCGTGCCTGCGGTTGCAGGCGTGGCGGAGACGGGCGTGGCGAGGGATTTGAGGGGATGCATGACGGTTGAGGGGGTGGGGTACGCTGAGTTTGACGAGAAGAGGCTGAGAGGCGGTGGAGGAGGCGGGGGCGGAGGCGGAGGCGGGACTGGGATCGGTGGGTGCGGTGTAGATGGGGAAGGCATTTGAGCGACGATGGACTGAGGAGTGGGGATGGCTAGTGGTTGCGATTGCGGTAGCGGTAGTGGTAGGGGCGCAGTTACAGATGGTTGAGGTTTGACAACAGACTGCTGCTGCTGTGGGTGGCCAGGCGGAACTTGCGTCGACGCAGGAGGCACCTTCGCTTCTGTGTCAGTCATCGCTTTGGATTCCTCAACATGAATGTCCCCGCTTCCACCGTTAGAAACCACACCAGACAACGGCCGATCATACGTATGCATCACCTCATCCGACTCCCGTATGAGCACAGTGCCTGCACTATCCAGATTATCCGCGCTCTTTGACGTGTCCGGCTGGGCAAGCGTAGGCGTCAGAAGTGGGTTGGACGAATCATCGTCTGCCAAGGGCGATACTTGAGGGAGGCTGACTGTGCCCAGAACTGGTGCGGCTGGTGGCGGAGGCGGTGGCAGGGGTGTTGGAACTGGGGAGGGTGCCTTTGTGTGTGCGTTGGGAGTGGTGGTAGCGGTATGTGGGTATAAGTCGGGATACAGGTGCGGGGTATACGTGTAGTGAGAATATAAGATAGATGTGGATCCGGATCCGGGGGTATCTGGCAGGGGCGCTTGAGGCGGTGGTCCAGGTTGGGGTAAGGAGGAGCGGAAAGCGGAAGGTGAGCTTTGGGTTAACGTTGATGCGAGTTTCGGAGACTTCGACACGGGGGCGGGAAGATGTATTTCTTCTTTCTCTCTCTCATTCACTCTTTCTACCCCATCTTCTTGGGGTACGGAATAGGGTATCGATCGCTCTTGGTTGGTGTTTGGGGTAGTTTCGTAGGGTATAGGGGGTGTTGCGACCTTGACTTCTTTTTCCTTCTCCACCCACTCACCCTCCACCACGAGCTTATCCCCGCTTTCCACTGTGCCCTCGTCCTTCTTTCCCTGTAACGCCGCCGCCGCTCCAGCGCCCAGGCCCATACTCCCGAAACTACTCTGCTTCGAATGCCTCGAAAACCTCCTCGCCCTCTGAACCTGCGTGCTCGCCGCAGCCCTCTTCAACAGCTCCTGATCCCTCTCCCTCTCCCGCTCCCTCTCCTGGTCCTGGGAGGGCAAAAACGCCGACAGGGGCGTATACGGCGCGGGCAGCACGACCATCGGGTACTCGCCTATGACGCTCGAGCCGCGCATGTTCATCGAGGACGAGGGGTGCGAGAAGGCGGTCGAGGGCGGAGAAGGCGAGAAGGCGCTCGGCGTCTCGGGGAAGGTTTGTTGCGACCAGCCTGAGTGGGAGAGTCCTTGACTTTCGTCGTGATCGCGGTCACGGCCGTGGCCTTGGGCCTGGGCTTCTTGTCGTTGTACCCTTTGTGTCTTGCCACCCCCGCTCTCCTCGTCTCCGCCGTGCCCGTGCCCGTGCCCGCGCTCCACACCCATCCCCGCATGGCCCTCCCTCCCATACACCCTCCCATTACCTTCTCCATCAGCGCTAACCCGACAAGGCGTAACACCCCCACCCCCGCTCAAATCATACCTCACCGGTCCATCCAAGTCCTTGACCACCTTGATCGGGCTCGGGACAGGCACACTCCCCTCACCCTTGCGCGTCCGGTGCACGACGAATGCCAGGCTGCCTTTCTCCTTCTCCTTCTCCCTCTCCCTCTCCTTTTCCTTTTCCTTTTCCTTTTCTTTTCCTGTTTCTATCTCTGTTTCTTTCTGATTTTGATTTTGATTATGATTATGATTGTCTCTAGGCCTGGAGGGAGCGGGGGAAGAAGAGGCTGTGCGTGTGACAAGGTAAATCGGGAGAGGGGAGAACGAGGGCGTGGAGAGCGATATGAAGCTGTTTGTTACGCTTTCGGGGAGTGGTGAGACCGGGTGGCGCGTCTGCTCTGTGTGTGCATGTGCGTTTGCGTGTGTGTGTGTGGGGGGTGCGTTGGCGTTCGTCGTTGGCGTTGGCGTTGGCGTTGGCGTTGGCGCTGCTGTTGCTGTTGCTGTCGTTGTGGCCCGAGTGGACGTGGAGGCGGCAGAGGTGGAGGCAGAGGCAGAGGCGGAAGTAGAGGTAGACGTAGAGGGTGCAGAGGTAGACGGTGCAGAGGTAGAGGGTACAGAGGTAGAGGGTGCAGAGGTGGAGGGTGCAGAGGTGGAGGGTGCAGAGGTAGAGGGTGCAGGAGATACAGACAGAGGACGTGTTGCTAAACAAGGCGAGGGAGAGGGACGGGGAGAGGGACGTGGAGACGAGGGAGAGGATTTTGAGACGCTGGAAGCCGAGAGGGATCGGTTGATAGTTCCTAACGGCAGAAGCGGTCTAGGCACTTGTATAGATGGCGATGGTGATAACGAGGTAGACGAGTCTCTGCGTGCAGAGGGAGAGGCGGAAGAGATGGAGGAGGAGGACGGGGGCCGGACCGTCCAGCCTACGCGTGCTAGAATGGGGGCGGTTGAGCACTTTTTCTTTGGAAGTATGTATAGTAGGAATGAATGGGAAGTGGAAATAAGGACGTACCCCCGCCTGTGGAAGCGCTCGTTCGGCCGCTGGGAAGAGTGATTTTGTCCGTGCTGAGGTGCGAACTTTGGGACGTATTCCTTTTCGGCGCCGGAGGAGAGGGTGAGCTCTTGATGCTTTCCGAGGGGGACTTGATGCCCAGCAAAGCCGAAGTTGCGTCTTGAGTGTTGTACGGCGTCGCCGGCGTCAATTGTGCCGTGGTCTCTTCCGTGATGGGCGAAAATGGCGGCTGGAACGGCCGCTGTCGTTCGCGTTCGTCCGGGGGCGGAGGGGGAGAGACGACGCTTGGCGTCGTCTGGTCGGCGATGGAGTAATAATTGTCGATGAAATTCTCAAGCTCTTTGCCAGAGTACGGGACTCCAGAGGGGTGCGGGGACTGGGAGGATGAGGAGGTGAACGTGGACGTGGACGTTGGGCTTGGGATTGACGGCAGCTCGGCGAGGGCTGAGGCGATAGCGGACGCTAGAGAGGGCGTCCCTGCAGCAGTTTCGTCTACACGAAGGGCAGGAGGCGATCGACTCACACTACGCTCGCCCGACTCGCGGTCTCGCTGCGTCTGCGGGGGCACGTACACTTGCTCTGCGTTCCCAGGGACAGGGGGGACGCCCTCCGCTGCGGAAGGCTCAGACGGCGCCTCGAGACTCCAGCTGTTGACGCTCCGATGCTGGCTTTGCATGGACGCAAAGTCGCTTTTGGGCAGCGTCGCAGAGTCTGACCTTGTGAGCGTTGATGCACCACTGCGATAGCGCGAGTCGCGGCCTGTGCTTTGACCTGTGCCTGGGCCGGCGCCCGAGAAGACAAATGTATTTGCCATGAGAGCACGGGCAAAAGTGGCGCCGGAGACGGCAGAGGAGGCTACGGTGTCAAGGGAAGAGTTCTCTGATGTCGGCCGCGACATGAATTGGGGTTTGCTGTTGCTGCTGATGGGCTTGGGGATCTTGATGGGCGACGGCGCGGGTTTTCTGAACGACGGCTGTCTCTGTGGGAATTCTTAGTGCGATTGACGGAGAATATGGGGGACATACTCGGTGGTGGACGTCGGCGCCTATCGCATCGAATGTCTGTATAGTTGTTAGTGCCAACGACGACGTGGTCGATGGGACACGTACACCCATCTGGAGGTCTTCAGGGACATCATCCTCGTCCCCGACGCTCCTCGTCTGTTCCCTCGCCTCCGGACGAGCCTGCTCAGTGGCGGCCCCCCCGCTCACCTCGCCCGACTTGAACAGGTTATTTGGGAACCAGTCCATCAGGGGCTCAGGGTCCAAAGGCACATTGACGGTGACGCGCGGGGTGCGTGCAGGGCTGCACGTCGGGCGTGGCTCAAGGTCGACATGGTGGCGGCTGGCGTCGTGGATGTCGATGACGGGGGCAGCGTAGGGATGTTGTTGGACAGGCTCTGGTTGGGGCTTTGGTTTGCTGCGCTTGGGACGGTAGTAGATGAAGGAGGAGAGTGTGGGCATCGAGGACGACGACTCGGTTCCAAGCGCTTCATTATTATTCATCAATTACTAGTATCAGTGAAACTTGATTCTTTGCATGACTCTATCTCCCCATGACTCCCAACCAGATCATCATGTTGCCATGCCTTGTCCCGGTCTCACGTAGTTCTGTGGGTCTAGGCAGTACTCATCCAATCCTTTCAATCCCATGATCGTAACGACGTTCACGACGAAACGCGATGGCCACTCAGTCTGGGGATTCCTCGCCAATCTCCGGTCGGACATCAAGCCAGGGACATCTGTACAAAAGAAAATCATCAACTCTTGACAGTTGGAACTAGTGGCTGGTACTGCCTTTCTCCCGCAGCACACCGTTTCATCGATTCATCCTTCGTCTGTCTCCAACGTACACGTGGATTCTACACCTGCACAAGTCCATCAATTTCTCACTCACGCACACAGGAGCTCGTATCAACTTTTGACCCGTGCAGATGCCAGCAAAAAGCAAACAAAGAACTGCGGCTCGAAGTGCTCACCCTGGTAGGTACCTCTCGAGAAATGAAGAGCGTTCTCTCCTTGGGAGGGGATTTGGACGTGCGTTTTTCTTGATGGTAGACCAACTTCCACTTCCACTCACCCCGAGCTTTGTCGTCTCACATTCGGAAATTTGTTCCATTGTTCTGGGCACTAAGATCGTTTCCTCCCACTTCTACTGCAGCTCGAATGAATCCAACAGACGCAACCGCCCTTGCTCTCGGAGTCGCGTAAAGCTTCTTACATCCAAATGCTATCAAGAGCCAGGAAGTATGCAGATTTTTTTCACTATTGGCTAGGTTAAACTTCAAATGCAAATCCGATTGCGGTATATATACATGGCAAAAAGGTTTCGAAGCTTGACGTGATCTCAAAGTCCTTTAATCATGGATGGACAAAGTACACTCAAGATATGACTTCAACACTCTATGAAACAGTTCTGATAGGACGAACAACAACAACAACAACAACAACAACAACAACAACTATTACCCTTACTCCCGGGATTGGGTTCTGGTAATTTGATTTATTGCTTGTTTTGGCCTGCTATGATGGATTGGACTATTGTTGCCATCAATTGGCTCAGTCCCATCTTATTGCTTTTATATGTTTCATATGCTAACTACATCAACTCCATCTGCCTCTTCCTCATGCATTCCTCCATTTGAGCCTCTTTCATGGCCCTTCTTAGTGGATGGTTTTTGTCTGACATGTACATTACATTACACTGATCAAGCAGACTCTCTATTCTATTCTATCACAACCATCACAACCACAGCCAACATAACATACTCATTAAAAAAAGGCTGAACTCTTTTCATCAACTCTCAAGATACTTGTCATCTCCATCTATCTACACTGTCACTTATGCATTTATCCCATCTCATAGCATAGCATGTTTACTGTCTTTGCACTCATTCAGCATCCAAATTCTATTATTGAGATATAAGAGCACCAGTTTTTATGTGTTATCATTTTATAAAAGGTTATGCTAATAGGAATCAACTGTTAGGGGACTTCCTTTTCTGGCATGCCTCAGCACCATCTGGATGCCTCAGCAACTCTCTCAGCACTTCTCAGCTGAACTCCTCCAACTTGTCCCAGGGTAAGTTTAAAGTACTGTACAGTTGTTCCCATGCCACTGTCACTGCACTGATGTGCCATGCCACAGCAGAAGAATGTTACCCTATTATGAGTAGCTCTGTGACCCATGCCATAGTTGTATTCCCAGAGCCTGTTAGCAGGACAGTGGGAATTGAAACCCTCCTCATAGCTTATTAAGCTAAGCCCATTGTGGTCCAGGAGGGGATGCATTTATGCACACTGTTTTTAATAGTAGCGTGGGACTCAATCACTTTTTGGACAATATCCACTAAAACCCCCCAGTAGCTAAACAGGGGTGGGGTTCAAACTCATGACTTCCTGCAATTTTTGTCAGATGGTTATTCATCACATGTTCTAGACTTTGGTGCAATGGGCCACTACTCTATTATGTCCCTGACTTGTTCTTTTTGGATTTCCCTCTGCCAAGTAATTAGTTGTTCTCTCTGTTGTATAGTAGCCTGTCTAATATACTTTAGATTTCTCTCTGCCAGTTGTGTGATTAGCCACAACATCCAGAAGTCACCTTTATAAAGGAGGGAAAGGTGGTCATTGTGGAGTAGGAGCATGAAAAGAGGTAGGTATATGCAGTAATGAATTTGCAGAAATGAAAGAAAAAGAGTATGATGAGGTTGAAAAGGACAATTATTTTCAAAAGTACCAGGAGTATGAAAGGAATGAAGGACATGAGCAGTGAGAAAACATTGAGGATGGTGTCCTCTTGTTGAGGTGATGAGACATGATAATACAAAAAAAAGTTAAAGCACTGTGGAAGCAGCCACAAATGTGTAGTACAAGCAGAAATGAATAAATTGTCCTAAAAACTGGTCCAAGCTAATAGAAGGCCCATAACCTGTGGTCCCAAACTTATAACAATATGTTAAAGTACTATGTAAACAGATAATCATATGTAAGTAAGACAAAGTGTACATAAATAGGAATATACTCACAGCCTCAGTGTCACACCTATGTTGAAGTTAACAACTGAGGCTGTAAATAGAGAATCAGCAAATGATGTGTCTATTGCACATGACTGATTGGATGCACAGAGACAGGCCTATAGGCCAACAAATATCACATTCTTCTTTCTATGCTGACTGCCACCATCATTGTCACAGCACAATGCAATAATATACACACCATACACCTCTTCTGTCTTATCAATCATTGCTTTAAATGTATGACATATTGCATCCTCATCTTTCTTGTGTGAGTCAGCCAAAATGGGGTCAACAAAATATGTCTAAGATTTAGTGAGCAGACTAGTGTAATAATGACTCAACATATTCTTACTTTTCCATTGACAGAAAGGTTTACACCTGCTACAGCATTGCAAGAGTCATCTTTCCACCTATCTGATGTCTGTCAGGTTCCACTGAGTTGGGGGCTTTCCAGGAAAGCAACACCCTTACAAGGTGGACTTGATCTATGTGTACTTGGGTGTCTGGAACTTTGGACTGTGCTCCAGGGTTCAAGACGTGAACAGGGGATTCCCAGGGTAAGTACTTAGTCCAGGGATTGGATGAAGTCAAAAGGATGAGGGGGTTAGGGTTGAGTTGAGAACTGGAGGTTCTAAGATGAGACCAGGGTTAATAAACTTTAGGTCGTGAAATGTAAACCAATCTCAAGAGCACACAAATAAGTTGAGCATGCCAGTCAAAGCATGTCAGTCAGTGTGTACCAGTCAATCAAAGGGCACACAAACAATCAATGTAATATCAAGACTAGTGTACAATAAGTAGGTAGCTACTTTTTAAGTATGTGCAGGGGTCATTCTGGGTTCCTGAGGGGTTCCAGAGTGTCTGGGGCAGTTCCGGGAATTAATGGGTGGCAGTGAGCAGAAAGGGAACTGTATACCGGGGATCACATGTGGGGTGCACAATCAATAGGCATGGAGGGGAGGCCATGATGCATGATGCGTGATAGCCAGGGTAATTGGTGTGATCCAATCATTGGTGGTTGTGCCAGCAGGTAGTTCCAGGATCCGTGATGTGGGGTTGTCAGAGGGTGTGGGTCTGATGTGCATGATGGCAGGGGTTGGCAGGGAAGTCCCAGATGGGGTTCCAGGGGTGTCCCAGGGTGGTCCCAGATGGGAGGGGTCATGACAATGTCAAGACAACATACTCTCTCACAAGGATGTTTTGAGCTGGTTAGTAACTATATTAGGGGCATTGTTGAGTAGCTGACTCAAAACTTGCTTTTGTGAAGGGATAACATCACCAGCTGTTGATCAAAATAAAAGAAACAATGTCATAACTTCAGGATCTTCAATCTATTGAAACAGAAGGTTTGCAGATACAGTGGCCAAAAGAAATTGTTTTTGAACAAGTTCTTTTTGCTTGGAAGTGAAAGAGATGTTGATACTACAAAGGACTTCAAGCTGGGACTGTTTTGATGATGCTTCAACCTTTATGAGTAGCTTTTATAAATTTCCTCCCTTCCTTTTCATTATCTGCTTCATTTTCTGATGCTTCATCCTTTAACCTCTTCTCCTTTTCCTTCCTCAGTGTTTTGGAAATCTTAAAAGCCTAAGCTGATACGTTTGAGCATGGATTGGCCCTATTCCTTCCTAGACTGTGTGCAATCATAGATTATTTTATTCTGAGAGCACCATGAACATCTTCCTTGCATGCTTTTATAATGATATCAGCATGGAACTACAATTACATAGTAAGCTTTACAGATCTTTTGTAATCTGTGATTCTGATGATAATTTAGAAAATTCATTACTATCAAGCTCCACAACTTCTCCATCTAGGTGGTGTTTCTCTAAACAGCCAAGACAATGTGCATGATGGTGGAAGTTATTTTGTTTTGCACCAAAGAGGAAGAGCTGCCAGATTTCAGATTTTGCAAGAGGCATTTTGAGAGGACTAATAGGATTACTAGTTCATTATAGAGTTTGTCAAACCCAAAGTCTTCTTTGCTGCCAAATTTCTTTGATCAATTGTCACTTCTATGAGTAATATATGTATCTAAGGATGAGGTAAGGGTTAAAACCTTTGGTCTTGATATGAACCCTTAGTATTAGATACAACTTAAACCTTAAACCTTATTAACTTATAACTCTTAGGGCCAACACCATGCCAAACTACAATATCACATCACAATGGTCTATTGCTTAGAATAATGCATATATAAATGGACCACTAGTAGATAGCACCTTCAGTCTTTTATACTGGACTGAGGATGAGTTACTTATACACTTAGAAGCATAATGGACTACTGACTATACTGTAGAATTGTTTCTGATTGATCCTATTCTTAGGTCATCACACTGAATCATGGTTCAGATTTTAACAGTGTGTCTTTGTGCTTCCATGGTCTGTGTGTGCCATCAACTTGGTGGTCTATGCTCATGGTGTTTGTTGTGGGATCACAACATGATCTTGTAGAGAGAGGCTCTCTGCTTGGGCCACTGTGGTGGTGGTGCCAGTTACTTCCCAGCAATAAAGTTCTGTTTTTCTCTTTGTTCTAATGCTTACTTCCTGGTATGATCATTATGGATCATTACTATATAGTTTTCTCAGCCACTGCTTGAGTGGTGGTATATGGTAGTGTTACCATCAGATAGACCCTCACTTTTCCAAAGACTGAGGGTGCGTATTTTTACCTCTTGATTAGTTCCTGAAATGCTTACTTATTACCTGTAGACCAATAACTTATACTTCTTCGTACTACAGGTTAGATACAGTTCTTTTCCAAAGACTGAGGACGAATAACTCATATTACTTCGTACTACAGATCTAGATGGCAACTATCTGGATTATAACACAAACTTTATGGCATGGACTTCAACTACCCGGCTTGGCTTTTAGGCCATTTCTTGTAGTGTATGCTCTTTTGCGGGTACGCATACTTATTTATTTAACCGTTATGTCTCTTCTCACACTCACGTTTCTTGAATAGTTAAATCGTACCCGGGAACAATAATCCATCACAGTATCTGGAACTTGTCATCATAATCTGTCTTACTTATTGGCAGACATGGGAAAATCTTCGTAGATTCGTCGACATGACAAATCGTAGTTTTTAGCAGCAATGCGTTATTCTGAATTCTCGCACCTGATTGGTCTCCTGCTTGTTTATGAGTAATTATTTATGGTGTTCGTGGCAATCTCCAAACACATATTAAATACAAAACTGCTGCTCTTTCGGAGGCTCAAATCTTTGATCCTAGTTTTTATCGTTACCAAATCCAGCGTCAGGGGCTGGTGGTTGTGTTAGTGCAGCTATCCCATTCTGGCTGTTTCACTCAATTCTATGTCACTACGGCAACTCCCTTGACATGAACAGAGCAGAAGTTTTTGACTTTTAGTGCTCAGCATGATCATCATTTCAAATCAAAAATAGATATGTCAAGTTTCATAGTTTATAAATAAGTTTTTGAGCACTTGTACGTCAGCAAAAACCAACTCTCGCCTCGCCAACAACATGTACGCTGACGATGAAAGTCCTCTTATCTTGTATCAGCAACGAGAGGCCTGGATCCAGCATAACGCTTCTACTGATGCAGTTTCAAACAAGTTTGATCTCATTTTTCAATCACCTTTGATCCTCCTTCTCATAGTAAAACAGTTTCTACGGACAGACCTTCACCGTAACACAGAAGCCAAACGCCAATATGTCCTTTAAAGTTTTCGGCAATACCATCAATGTCATTGGATCGGCCACGAGTACATATATTGTAAACTTGGATGGAGACATACATACTATGTCTGGAAAAGTAACTTCGCAAACGCCCCAGCCCTCTTCGTTGTTTTCTGCCAATTTTCCTGACATAAAATCAGTTCATGATATTACTATCACGAACTTGGGGGACACAAGTTTTTATATCGACTACGTATATTTCTGCTCAAGATATTTTCCCGCCCATCTTTCATTAAAAGTTTGGCAGATTTCTTGGAACCCGTTACCTGAAGCTCAGGTGGAAGTAGACGATGTAGATCCTTCCTTTCATTATGAAGGAGCGTGGTCCTCCTTCTCCGGTGCTTCTAATTTCTATGGATCAACCGGACAGTAAGATACAAGTTTCATGATATCTGCAGCCAGTAGCTGATCATGAACAAGTATAACATCAACACAAGGAGCGAGTGTCAATATGACCTTCTCATCAGTGAGCCCTAGTATTTTATAACCTAGTTCTGACAATTAACAGTGAGCAGGGTGCGAGTGTACCTCCGTGTACCCCCCATTTCACTGTGCTTGATTAATGCTCAGTTCAGCGGACGCTATCATTCTAATTGGGTCTACTGGACCTGGTCATGGTCCCTTTTCAGTCCGACTAGATGACAAACAACCTGAGATTTACAATGCTTCTGGATTAACACCTACTGCCCAGGTTCCAATATACTTTGCAGCCAATCTGGAAGCTGGTAACCATACACTCCATGTAATAAACATGGCGGACACAGTATTTTCAATTGACTCAGCACTTCTCTCCCAGGTCTCTAATCCCACTATCAAGTGCGCATTGTCTTCTTCTTTTTCATTTGTCTCCCAAATCTCACTTATTATTGCAAACCTCCCGTTCACTTGTTTACATGTCACAGCACAGCTCCATTTGTGTCCTTTTCTGGCACGTCGGAAAGTGCCACCGACTTGTCATCTCCGTCAGTATTTTTCTGTCAACTTCGTTGTTGTCTCTGGTTCTCTAAAGATAATTGCAGCACGATAACGCTACCCCCATCAAGCTCAACCTCAAATCCCATGGTTCCTAATTCATCGGCTGGGTACGAATATTTATTGTAGGTATATGCACCAATCATCGAAATAATCTTGAATATCCAGGCTTCCTGCCGGAAAAGTTGCTGGCGTCGCTGTCGGTAGTGTGGTTGCAGTTTTGCTGATTGTGCTCGTGTTTTTGGTACGGGACAATCCCTTTCCAAAGTGTTTATGCTGAAGCAATACCGGAAAGATCTGGTTGAGAAAGCGGCCAACTCAAAAGTCTATGCAATGGAATGAGTATTCTATGTTGCCTTACCCTCAGGCTCCACCCCTACCCGAAAACTCCCCTTTCATTTCTCCAATTGGATCAAACAGCAAATCCTATGTCACTGCCCCATCTAATTGGGCCCATATTCCACCCACAATGGAGACCCCAGACGATGGATCGACAATGTTGGCAGCAGATGGGTCGAACGATTCTGTCGCGGATTTTCGTTCTTCCAAGGCACGTTAACGGACGAATGTTTCTCCTGCACTGTAGTTGACAGAAAGTCCGACAGAAAATCAAAGACAAAATAAACAAGGTTGAGATGGCTCTTGCGACCTACAAAAGGTATAAGCGCTGACATGGTGGCGCAAACGTTCCGAAGGGATTTCAAGCGAGCGGGAAAATGGTACTGTTTGGCCTTCTCATCAGTATAATTCTGAGTTATTTAGATACATAGTGACTGTATATCTCCGTTCAACACTTACGAGTAATCTAAAGTCCTCAAAATGGACTATTCGTGGTCTTTGTCGGGTCCGACGGTTTTACCAGAGATGTCGGTCAAACATCATTGACAATGCAAAATGATATTTGGCGTTTAATTCCGAACACTTTTCAGGGTCCATGGCGAAGCCTAAACCCTGATTGTGTGGTTGCAAAAGCACTTAGGTGTGTGTACCGATCAAGACAAGGGTAGATCTCGTACAGTTGGCGTAACGCAGCTAGCGAGATCTGGAAACCCTGTAAAACAGTTTAAAGAACACTGTGCAGATACATCATCATTTACTAATGCAGCCGCGAATTGGTTGCGGATGATCGAGCCGAGGGCGAGGATATTCCGAACTGATAAGATCGAGATAACTGCTCTCTCAGGGACTCAAAGCGCTTAGGCTAGATACATCATTGATCCTCTAAAAATCTAGGTTTCTAGCTGGTTCTTACTCTCCATCTCGCTTGTTTTCCACTTTCTTTCTCGAGTCCTGGCTGAACCTCTCTACGTTTTGCGTGCTTCCAACTTCGACATCCAGAAGGAGGATCATCCATGAGCCAACAAGCCCACCTCTGGTAATGACATCTGGCGTCAACCTCTCTTTCAAAGCTAGTTTCCTGAACTACCATTTTTCCTTTTTATGCCCTCCCCCGGATGGTCGGCTTGCCCCTGGTAATCCAATTTGGCGTCAGCTCTGCTTTCTTAGTTGTCCTCTCGCTCACAAGGATCTGTAACAGGATTTTGAAAGCGGCCGTTAGCCTCCATAATCTCAAGTCCTCCGAATAGGGTAACGACGTCTCTCTCTATAACCACCTTGATGGTCCCTCTCTATGACCTTTGCGAGAAAAATCGCTGGCGCTCATAGATACTCTGATCCAGAACTTACATAGACAGATGGCAGAAACCTAATGTTGCGTTTTGCGTCGATCCTTTTTGGTCTATCCCACGTATCAATCCGTGAACTTCGTAACTTTCCCCGATATTAGTCGCTATTGGACTAATATATCATGGTATAGGACTCACTAACGGAGATCGCCGAAACTCGTTGACATAGTGAAACGGATTTTTTTCAAGCCCATCTATCCATCAAAGCAACCAGGCCAACTAGTCTGGGTACTGGGATTGCTGACCTGGGAACCGAATCCCCCGAAGTATTCAATTCAAGCTAGTACTACTACTATCACTACAGTTTCGGCAGATTTACATATCCCCGCTCCTGGCCTGCCCGTGCTTGCCAAGACCTGTCCCCTCAAGATCAGCATCATCATAAACACACAACATCGTTTCCGATATCCGTAGCAATCGGTCATCGCGGTCCGTCCCAAGATAGCAAGTTCATTCTAGGTCGGTCAGGACGCGTTCATGAAACACAGCAGAGGCACCAATAATAAGGTTGGCGGTGCCTGCGCAGCTTTCCCTGGTGAAGACGTGGACGCCAATGATGTAGAGGCGATTTTGAGAGTGTGGAACTCTCACGAAGACACGCCTGTGTTCTACTTCAGCAACGACCATTCAAGATTAATGTCGTCTTAGCCCAAAAATTATGACTTGAAAGATTATCAAGCCATTTAGCTAACGAGAGAGTGAGGCTGTTTGACCTAAAAGTGGTAGCCAGAGTGCGCGCGTGTCCATCTATACATAGAGTGGAGTCGAAGTGCATAGCGCAATAAGGGAATCCTTTCGTACGCATGTACACATAACCCTCGACGTCCCCCGAGGTACCTACCGCAAGGCTTGCAAGTCTATGTCTCCCACGTCAGCTATACATCAGCCCTAACGTGAACCTTGGTGTACATGGATCTTCTCATGAGGTGAGGTGATGTTCGCTTCATTGCAGATGTCATGCTAATGCACGAGGATGCTTTATCAATTGAGTTCGTATACATAGGAGCATCAGAAGCCAGGTTTCGGGCAATGAGGGGCTTGAGCTGGAATACCTTCGGAAGATACGGATCGGGTGACCGCAAAAGATATGTCCCAGTGTAGATACATTCAGACGGAGCACAGGGGCATTATAGCGCCGCGATTTGATAATGCTTTATCAGAAGCTCACTTGCATCCATGTGGATTTTTTGAACCAAGAGACACAAGCTTTCGGGAGAAAGTTCATGATAATTGTGATGCATATCACAAATTGCCGAAGAATTTTGATGGCGATCACAAAAAAGTCGATACAGGAGACTGACCAGGGGATCGTTGTCGGTTTGTGAGCCGTGCATGCATTGTGCGAGAAAGCTAGAGTTGTTCGCGTCCACCCCTCGCTTCTCTGAGAAAATCAGAGTTAATCAGGAAACCAGCTGCGACAGTTGCGACAGTTTTGGAGCACCATTCTTTTAAAATATACACGGAAGCCGTATAAACAATTAAAGATCCATATTTGGGCTGAAGTCCGGCTTTCGGGCTAAGGTGACAAAATTCAAACAAGCCAATCAATGTGCAGCACACTGGTAACTCTTCTGGACTATAATAGTGGCCGTATATGGGTAAAAGACGGCAGTTGTCCGAAAATCGAGGCATGAGAAGATTGAAGTCGACAGTTGGGTCACCAATCACTTTCTTGATAAAGTCATGTACCGTCTTAAAAAGAAAATACGTTTATGGACGATTGAGGACCTAGAGCTTGGCCAAAGAGTCGACCAAAATGTGCAGGTTGTTGAAGAAACGCGCCCACGATGAGCTGAATCGAGATTGTTTTTGGATGATCAGAATCGGATTTGCTGCCATCCATCATTCAGGGTTCTCTATTCTGTCGCTTAGCGCTTATCAGACAGAGAAATACGGAGATCTTGTACGTGAACTTATTACAAGCGTGAGACGCAGAATGTACCACGTTTTGTTTACTGGCTTTGAGCTTTCTTCAAGGACAGCACGCACGTCCTCGAGTTGATCCTTCCGCAACATCCCACCAGACTCTGACGTCGAAGCAATTCATTTCACGCTCGGCCTCTGGACGGCAACGAAGGTCTCTACCCGGAAACTGTCCGCCTTCTTATAAGTTGTTCCTCAAATAACTTTCGTCTGATACCTGCCTCTAACCGACGTCTTCCACCTTCTCCCCACAATGTCTGGTGTTCCTTCGTCTCGCGTTCGCACCAAAAAAACCGACTTGTCACAGTTCTTTCGTGGTCATCCTCCTCGTCAGTCCTCGCAAAACGAGCCCGTGATGAGCCCCCACCTAAAGGTACCAGAGGAAACGGAATCTGTGACGCCGAGAAAATCAATGTTACCCTTCCTGCACCGAACGAGGAAGAAATCAACGCCTTCAGTCAAATCTGGGATTTTACCATCGATAGGACGAGGGTATGAATCAGAGGTTGCAGAAATGCCTACGACAACGACCGCGAAGGATCGGTAGGTTCAGTTTTGCACTTTCCTCTTTTGGTACCCAGAATCGGCTATCATGAGCTCTCCACGACTGGGGATATCGAGCCGAAAGATATCCTGCACACATTAATCTCTCATCATCAACATGTCTACATCTTGACTGACATCGTTTGACAGACGTCTTTCCCAACCCGTGCCATCTCCTGAGCCAACAATTAAGAAATGTACATTGCCCGCAGCAAAGGTTATTCCACAAATCAACGTGTCTTCCCCGTCCCTGGGCTCCAAGTTTGTGGCTCATTTCAGTAACTCAAAGCTACGCAAGGTGCCCTCTTCACCTTCGACAAAAGTGGTTTCCAGCAATGGAAACACTACAGACAAGCTCTCTTCGCATGCAAACACTCGTGCAACATCCATTGACTCAACCCGCACCATACCTCCGCCCACACCTGGTAATACCGTTATCTCGATTACATCAGCGCCCGACAATTTGGAAGATTACAGTAATATATTCACACTCTCAAAAGCAAAGAAAACAACAATACCAAGACGTCAACCATCGACGCCAGCGTCCGAGTATCGCGATAATTACAATAAAACTGAGCCCGGGGTTTCATCAAGCCCGTCTTCCCCTTATATCTGTCAATCAGATTCTTCCGTTCTCAGTTCTTCTGGCAGCCGTCGACCAAGCTCCTCTCGGAATGAATTGAAAGACTGGGATTCTAGGAGGCTGGCTGAAGGCAGTAAATCCTCTAAAGTCTCGAAATGCACGCCAGGTCAGAAACGAGTAGAGGATTCTACACCAGAGGATTCTGCGAATGAGTCTGTCCTGCATCTACGTCCAGGGGATCTTACTCCCACAATAGATGTTACTCCACCACCCTTGCCCACCAAGGCTGCATCACCGACTCCTCGTCATCGGTTGAGGGTATCCTCCGCTATCAAGGATACACCCGCGACTGACCCCCCTTCTATTCCGCTTCCCGACCCTCCTCTCATGAAGAATAGTCCGCCTGCTAGTCCAACTTCTCCACCCTCTTCTCCCAGGTTGGCCACAATGCCGCGCGCCCCTATCCTCACGCGTCCACGCGCTAATACTACAGGGTCAGTGCCGCTGCCTCCTATGTCATCCGCGACGATCGTTGCTCCGTCGTCACTCAAACAGAGTGTTAAGTTCTCGGGTGAGAACTATGCTGTCAAAAAGAGCTTGAACAAGGAATTTTCTGATCTCGATGGAATGACGGCAGAGCAGCTCAAGGAAGCTTTGACGCAGCGTAATCAGCAGTATGCCGAGCTGACGACCCACTTGCTTGAAGTCACAAAGAGCCATGCAGTTGAGAAGGCTGCACTCGAGAAGAAGATCGCAGTACTAGTTACGGAAGTTGCCAGGAAGGACAAGGAAATTCAAGGGTTCACTTGGATGCTCAATAACCGCGGTGCTCAGTCTCCTACCGATGATGACGTGGATTACACCAGAATTCCAGGACCGCGCGTTCAGAGAAGTCCTTCGACGGCTTCGAGTAAGATGTCATCCCGCCGGATACAACAAGGGGATGATTCTGGTGCAGAGTCGCCTTCAGGAGCTGAGTCTGTGCCTGGATCAGGGGGATCTGTTCGCTGGAAGAGGGGTCTGCGCCCGCTGACACTCGGTGAGTCGAGTTACTATCGGTCATCAATATCAAGTAAGGCCTCGAGTCGTGGCCCGGCCTTTGACACCGGTCTCTCGGACCAAAGGACTTCGGTCTACTCCCTCTCATCATCGGCTGCAACTTCATCGAGCTCCTCTCTCCTCCCTCCAAGCCCTTCCATCACCCATTCATCCTTATCCGCGATCCCCGAGATATCTGTCGTCACATCCTCGAGGGTGGCTTTGCCGCGTATCTCAACGTCTCGAACGCCTGATTCGGCATCGGAATGGGAAACGGACCCAGAAAAGAAGTCTTATGACGTGGTTCGGCCCTCTAAGCATGTCTCGCGATCCTCTTTATCTTCGTCTTCGTCCTCTGCTGCAACAAGTGCATATGCGGCGAATCTTAAGCGTGGACGTCCACCTTCTATTGCACAGGTACTGCAAAAGTCGAGCACTATGGATGGTGTACTTGAGAAGCTCCGTCCATTTGCTACAGCAGCCCCGACAGCAGCCGGGGCGTGATAAGACCCACTTCAAACGGTCAAGCTGCGCTTGGTCCCTTCCTTTCCTACTAAGCAACACTTCCTTGCTTCTCGTTCTGTTCCGATTCCATTCAGTCCTGCCCATAATCATCTACTCTATCGCATCGCTTTTTTATTCTCGAATCTGACACCTTGAAAGGTCGACCTCCTGCACTCAAATGGACATTTTGCAGGTAGACCATGCAAAGCCTTTATCCACACAGCACCTTCGTTCATCTCTTATTATCTCCATGGCGTGGAGTCTAGATTACCATGTCGTTGAGGTTTTCTATTTTCGCTGACACCTGCATGGCCATTCGTTTTCGTTCTATTCAACGTATTCTCGTTGTCAAAGATTTATTTGCTAAAGAGACACAATTGGTTGCATCTATGGCATGTAACGCATCCCCTGTACAATACGCATATCAGTATAGCTCAATGTCAAGGTAATTTCTCGCCTGCCATCGTGCGAGCTCCAGGAACGAGCTAATGTGTCCGGAAAAGTAGCGGTATTTTTCTTCATGTAAGGTTGACGAGGGAACGACGCACCAAGCATGCACGTTACTAGCATTTATTTCTGTTTTCACAAAGTGTTGAGACATCACTCTTAGCATTCGTTCTGTAATGAGTTCCTGGACGCTCCACACCACATAACAAGGGCCCTTGTGCCATAACCAGAAGTTACAGTATTCCAAACTGTCTAACTGAGTTATGAAGTCTTTGATCTAGAGCCAAATGAGTTTACTCGGAGCCGTTACATGATTAATCATATGTGGGCCTTAGCCCTGCGCGAAAGTCCCTCATGTGGGTTTCGACGAGTTCGAATTGGTCATCTTAAGTTAAATAACAATCAGACGAGGGGAATCCTTTCGTAGCTTGAAGGCTCTGTCCGATTGAGTCGAAATCCCTCGATGCGACCTCCATCACCTTTCGTAAGATTGTCGTGGCCCAAGCAACAGCACAGGGAAATAATCCGTTTGAGTTCCGAGATTGGTAGAGAAAACCTTTCACGTAAAAGATAGTACTGAAAATTGCAGAATCGTTCTATACGAAGCGGTAAATCTAGAAAAACACAACGACAACGAGTACACAACAGATGTGACAAGATACAGATATATACTGAGATATGGTAAAAATGATAGATTGACATAAAAGCGGGAGTGCGGGAGTTAATGCGAAGCTGCTAGTGTTGGTAGGGAAGGAGGAACTTGAAAGGGAGAACAAGAGAGAGAACTTAATGAAGGTGTGCGCAGTGATGCGGGAAAGAAACAGTTTGATTTCTTGAGTCCGGTACCGTTCTCGATGATCGGTTTCTCCCTCGTGAGAGAGAGAAAGGCCGAAGATCAAGCTAACTACGAGGGACTAATTAATTATGGTAGGAGTGAGTACAAAAAATTCCTAGTAGAATGGAATGGAATGGAATAGGGATGGTGGGTGGGCGAAAAAGACGCGTGACGTAGTTTGTGGGCGGCGCTGCGAGCGCAGTGTGAGACGACTGAGATACCGTGAGTAAGTAATAACTTACCTGCGAGCGCAGTGTGAGACGACGGAGTCTTCATGTTTGCGCTCGCAGGCTTATAAGTGGGATGTAACAATGGTGGCGGCGAGACAAAGGGAGGAGTGGCCAAAGGGAAGAGTGGCCAGTGGCCAGGGTTGTATGTGCAAATGTGACGAGGTGAAGGAATCTAATCTAATCGCTCGAATTAACCCCGGGCAACCCCCATCACTCACTTGCCCGATCCATTAATGCGAAGCTGCTAGTGTTGGTAGGGAAGGAGGAACTTGAAAGGGAGAACAAGAGAGAGAACTTAATGAAGGTGTGCGCAGTGATGCGGGAAAGAAACAGTTTGATTTCTTGAGTCCGGTACCGTTCTCGATGATCGGTTTCTCCCTCGTGAGAGAGAGAAAGGCCGAAGATCAAGCCATGGATGAGAAGTCCCGCAGTGCCGGAGGCTCGAAAGGGGCTAGATGAGGGTAGGCCAAGTGAAGGAGAGAGGAGAGGTGGAGTATCCGGACAGGATCGTTTTCAATATAAAGTTTATAAGAGTCGCTCCGCCAGCGGCCGAGGAGCTGGATCTCGTAGTCAGAGTACCCGGCCGCTGCTGCCGCTGAGGCTGCGCCACGGCGGAAGCTGTGGCCAGCGTAGGGACCTGGGTCGACGCCTGCCAGGGCCAGGGCCTCGCGGACTGTTTTGACAAAGAGGGTGTACGAGAGGGCCCCACCATCCGGCTGCTCAAAGAGCGGCGCGCTGTCGACGCGGGGAAGCTCTACGTACAGCCTCTTGAGGGCGGCGACCGGGCAGGAGGGACGGCCGGGCGCCGCGGCGGCCATGACTGTGACGCCTTTCCTGAATGGGTCGGTTTTGGAGGCTGGGAGGGTGAGCCGAACGTGAGTAGCGTTGGCGAAGTCGGGCAAGAACTGGATGCAACCGCGGGAAAGGTTAAGGCTTGCGTTGTACTTGCCATGCTTGCCGACCGTGAACTCCCCGCTCCGCAAGAGCCCGGAGTAGGCGAGGCAGCACGCTGCGTAGACTGAGGTGTGGCCTGGCGTGGTGCCCGGCTGAAGCTGTGCGAGCAACGCGTTGAGTATTGGGAGCGTGATTGGCTGGACTGGGCGTCGTTCGCGCTCGCCGTGGAAGCGTTTGATGCCGCGAAGCAGGCGCTGGACCACGGGAGATTCGAGGGCTGTGAAGGGTTGGTCTGTGTCGACATGGAGGGAACGTACTGATGCCAAGTAGGCCTTAATCGTCTTGGGCTGAACTCGGGGGCCGAGGCTCGCAACCCAAGACAGGACTGCGCGCTGAGAGGCCGGGAAAATGGAACCGTCCGGGTTGTAGAGGCCGTTGAGTTGGACGTGGAGGATAAATTGGCGTTGTCCCGTGGAGTAGGTGCGCCGCGTGCTAGCCGCGAGCCCGTGCCAAAGGTAAAAAGCGACGGTTTTGGGGTGCTGAGGGTTGTGGTCGTACCACCAAGCCGGAGGTGCTTCAAGGTGGGTGCCTGGTTGAGCCAGGGAGCGATGGAGAACATGCGAGTGTAAGCAAAACGGGACGCCGCGTCAGCAATCGAATTAACAGCAGAGGGGAGCCACTCAGAAGAAAAAGAAAAGTCGAGGCGACAGGCCAGGGCTATCATATCCTTCACGAGACGCATGGTTCCTTGGGATCGTATGGAGGTGTTGCGTATGGCGTTGAAAACGGCCTCGTTGTCGACGTGAAATACAACGTGGCAGCCCCGAAACTGTTCCCCCCAGCGGAGTATGGCCTGCACGACGGCCAGCATCTCCTTCACCTGAATGTGCGCTTTGCGCAGGCGGCGAGGGCAGCGAGCTGAGAACCACTCTACGCCAAAGTGGCCCCCCAACCCTTTCGATCCGCTGGCGTCGGTGAATACGTCGAGGCGGCGGCGGTCCGGTGAGATGAAGCGAATGCCGTTCCACAGCGGCGCGACCGTGCACCACCAATCGATGTCGCGGCGCGCGGCGCCGGGGATGTGGCGTCTGGTGAATGAGCCGGAGGGAAACGACGCTGAGAAGTCGTAAAGACTCCGGATGAAAGCGCGCGACGCGGGGATGACCTGCGAGGTAAACTGCAAGTAGCCAGTTAGTTCGTCGAGGTCGTGCTTGGTGCAGGTTCTGCGTTTGCGCCACGCTGCCGTGAGCTCCCGTAAGAAGTCGAGCTTGTCAGCCGGGAGTCGAACTTCCATGGTGCGCGAATCGAGTTCCAGGCCCAGGAACTCGACCGTGGTATCCGGGCCGACGATCTTGGAGGGCTGGAAGCGGAGTCCAAGTTGGGCGCCGAGGTCGAGGGTCCACGAGAGGGAACGTTGGACGAGGGAAGCGGAGGTGCGGGGAGGGAAGATGCTGAGGAAGTCGTCGAGGTAGTGACGAATACGCGCAGGGATATTGCGCTGAAGGATCCAGTGCAGAGCCTCGGCAAATAGATTGAATATATATGGCGCCGAGCGCGCACCAAACGCGAGGACGAGGTCGTGGTAGAATTCGCCTGCCCATTCGAAGCCCAGGAGCGGCCAGTCGTCCTGGCGAACAGGGATGTGGCGGAATGCAGATTCCAGATCGAGTTTAAGCATCAAGGAGCCTGGTCCTGACGCAACGAGGTCGAGTATAGCGCGATCGATCATATCGTAGATGATCGAGGCCTCGGAGTCTGCAATCCCGTCGTTGACTGAGCTCCCCTCTGGCCACGAGAGGTGGTGTATGCGGCGAATTTTGTTCGAGCGTTTGCGCGTGACGGCCCCGACAGGCGATGCGCGGTAGTTGGGGAAGGGAGGGCACGAGAAGGGGCCCAAGGTGCGCCCGGCGGCGACCTGCTCGGCGATGTCGTACGATAGCGCTGAAACGGTTGCAGGGTTTGCGAGCGCGGACTTAAGGTTGTGGCAGGATTGACTTAACGTACGGTCCCCCGTAAAGCCGATGTCGGCGCCAACGTGTATTATTTGATTAATAGTACGTACTAGTGAGAAATCTGGGTACTCGCGTAAGTAGTATGACCAAGCCTGCGCGTTTAGAGAGGAGTCGACGCGCGGCAGGTGCGAGGTGTCGTGCAGCGGGGTATTGGCGCGAGGGTCCGTGTTAGGACGTGAGGGAGGGAGGGGAAGGTTATCGACGAGAGGAACCAGTGGGGAAAAACCAAGAGACGGAGACGTGCCCGAGAGCTGGCCTGGGCGAGACGGAAGGGCACTGGGATAGTGGCTCGCCCGGCCCCCTGGCTAATCTTTGTGCTGGTGCTTGCCATGGTCCGGCTTGCCACAGGTGGCGCAAGTGTGCGGTCGGCCCCACGGGCACGGGCTGGTCGGACATCTCCCATCATTGAACTTCCTGCACGGCTCGTTTGGGCTGCTGGTGCTTTTCGAAGCTTTCGACCTGGATGGCGCCGTTTTGCGGTGCGCGTAGACGTGCTCGGAGAGGAGGTCATTGTCCCGCCGGCCCCATTGGGAGTAGTCGCCTGCTGCCATCTCTGCGCGGCGACGGTTGAAGAATATGGCGTGATAATCGTATACCGCCGCCCATTCGTACTCAGCCACGAGTTTCACGAGGTGGGCGGTGTACCGAAAAAAGGCGCCAGTGGCGGCGGCGTCGTTGACGTGGAAGGACAGGATGTCGAAATAGGACTGGAGGGGGATAATGACGGAGAATGGGGTTTTGTACTCCTTCGCCGAGCGGTTGCTTACTTCGAACTGGTTGGTCGAGCCATTGAACGTGTAGGCGGTTTCCTTGTCGCGGTTCGACGGGTCGAGCTTGTGGAGATCCGCGGCCTTGAACTCGTGGGATATGATAGCCGCAATGACCGCGGCGTCGACATCGGGGAAACGAGAGCGAAGAGAAAGGGGAGCAGCAGAGGACGCACCGTTGAGGCCGGGCCCGGCGATCGGTGGGACGAACGCGCCTGCGGGTGGCAGCGGCGCCGCAGGCAGCGCCGACGCGGCTGGAGGCGGCGGCACGGCGGCTGGCGCCGTGTTGAATCTTGTTAAAAGATCCTGCATCATGTTTCGAAGTTCGGCGTGGGAGTCGCGAAGATTGCTGAGCTCGTCTGTGATGGCGGTCTCCGAGGAAGCCATGCCGTTGTCAGGAGGGCTCGGAGTGGTTCTAGCAAACCGACCGTCCGGAGCTCTGGGAGGTTGAGAGGGCATGCACGAGCAAGTGCTCGTGCTTTAGATCAGATCGGAAACGCGAAAAAGACGCGTGACGTAGTTTGTGGGCGGCGCTGCGAGCGCAGTGTGAGACGACTGAGATACCGTGAGTAAGTAATAACTTACCTGCGAGCGCAGTGTGAGACGACGGAGTCTTCATGTTTGCGCTCGCAGGCTTATAAGTGGGATGTAACAATGGTGGCGGCGAGACAAAGGGAGGAGTGGCCAAAGGGAAGAGTGGCCAGTGGCCAGGGTTGTATGTGCAAATGTGACGAGGTGAAGGAATCTAATCTAATCGCTCGAATTAACCCCGGGCAACCCCCATCACTCACTTGCCCGATCCATTATAGGTTTCCCCAGATGGTTCCCAATGTGTATGAGGACTGATCCAAGTGTGATTAACGTCTAGTTGCTCACTGGGACCAACTAGAATTGGAAAGAAGACATCCCGATTCCCGCTGTAACAAGGTCTCAACCGTTCAGAAGGGACATCCTTTCCGATAGGGATTGAATTTAGATCTGGATAGATTATGAGTTAGAGGAGTAAAAGCCGAAATGAAGGACGACTTACCTTCGCCATGCTTCTCGATGCCATGGAACTCATTATGCATATTACTGTAGAATGAAACCACAAAATCGGGTGTCGTAGAAAAGCATACCCGTAGGGTCCCGAAAAATATGTGTGAGCACGAGTTTGTATGTAGTCGAGACGGTGTCCAGGCGCTGGGCGTATCAACTAACCAAAATGGTACCGAACAGCCCCATTCCTTACTTGAACAAGCCTATGCCTTACGTACCTCCATGACGAGATAACGTGCTGATAGTGAAACCTTCTTGTGAAAGCGTCTGAAAGTAAAAAAAATTGGCCTCACTCGCAACTGGGTTATCGACAGTTTGCTCCAATTCGAAACGATGAGGCCTAAAGACCAATAATCGGCTTGAGGAAAATATTTTTTCTTTTCATCACGGCTCACAAGTTGCGCCACCCGTTTCCTCCTAGAACAGTAAACAAATCGCAGTCCATCAACTCCTGATATGGATGAGTAACTACATACCGGAGAAGTGAGTTGATAGTAACTCGTCATGATGAAGAACAGATTGTCATATTCCTCTAGGGAAACCTCAAGTGCATTACAAATGGCACCCAGCTACCGACAGAAGATCTGTTCAAAGCCTTCTACCCAGAGCTATCATATTGTCCGCCAATTTCGAAACGGTCTTTATACACATTAGACGACCACGTAAGAGGGCTTGGCCATTTGTGCATACCATGAACGACAACAACTCTCACAATCGTGTCATGTCTAATCTCGTGGATAGTGATGAAAGGGCCCGGGCTGTCTATATCATCATTGGCATCATCATCATCATCATCATCATCGAAGCCGGACTCCGTGGCGTCATAGGATGATGGGTCGTGGGAAGGTTGTCGAGAGGTCTGGGTCCTCGTACACTGGTTTTCATCCTTCTGAGCACTTGGGCACTTATTGATCATCGAGCTTTCTTTGATACTTGCTCATTGTCCCTCGGCAGATGACTGTGTCGGAGCCAACTTCACATCCTGACAGATTTTCTCTTGAAGTTGCTGGCTGCGGACACAGAGAAACTGGACTAGAAGCCAGAGACAGAGCTAATTAGCCTGAGAAGAAACCAGGACGAAGAGACGAGGAGGTAAGGCAACTGCAACTGCAGTGAGGGCCAGAACAGATATTGACACAGGAGACCCCCAGCTACCAGAATGGACAGACTTATCGATGTCCGCGATAGACGATGAACGGTAGTATGACCAAGCCCTAAATCGACGTCACGTTAACTGCGTTGTTGTTCATGTCTTTTAAAGTTAGGTTGGTGTTCCCTAGCCCAAGGAAAGTCTATCCAATCATGTCCTTTTCAAGTTAAGAGGTGGTGTAACCTGAACATCACTGGATTTGAGGAAAACTAGACGAGAGGTTTGTCTTATGCGCGTCTCAACATTGCAGACAGCCTACACAAAATCACCTGCAGCTCACAAGAATTATGTCTGATTTAACCAAATTTCACAGTGGAGAAGGATTTCAATGCCTGGATATCTGAGGGCGAAATGCTGATGGTGAGACGGTCAATTGTGAGTAGCAAAAGTTGGCCACGGTGGTCATCGGGGCCATTCTCTGTGAATGTTCACTTACATATTGCAGCCAACGGTCAACTTGAATACGTCCTGAAATTGCTGTTGGTTTAATGTTATGCAATTCCACTCTCTCATAAGTATCCACAAAATACAGGTCCTCAAGTACATTCAGATGGATTGAATGTACAATTAGCTGATGATCGTTACGAGCTAGAGCTGATGAATTGTCTTCCATGCACATAGCCCTTGCAATTGGAGGAATCGAGTCGCCAACGTCATTCATGGAACTTGGTGCAGATGGTTTTTGAAGTCGATTTTGTCATTGAAGATTAGTGATTCGTTCTCCCCGAAATCGGATCTTTCCGTCTTGTTATGAACTCCGATAAAAAAGTTCGAGAGTCATCTCAGCTACTTATTATTGCTTCTTCGATAGACGTCAAAAAATTGTGCTGGGTGCTGGGCTTAGTGCTTACTATGTACATATTGTCCACCTATCGCAGGCTGCAAAACATCAAGAATTATCAGGAGGGTTCGAACTGGGACAATCTTTACAGTCACTGGGTATCTCTGCCACCTTGAACGGTCCATTCATGCAAGTGTCATCTCTCATGCTGACCAGTTCCTCCATGCCCGAAGTCTCCAAGTTTCCATGGACAAGATACAAGTAAAACCGGGATGAATGTCATCTGCACCCCAAATTTGGGACTCACGTTTTGAAGGCATGCGATACAGTTTGCTACCTACTTGTTTTTCAAGACATGCGATACAGTGTGCTACCTACTTGTAGACGGCAGACTCACCTGGTACTCTCCATCCATCTCAGGCAGATCTCACTCGTTTCACACCTGTGATTCCTTGAACCCGAGTATCATGCCAGCCGATTACTCAATGTAACAAACCGGTAGGTACTCTGAGAACGAGGATGATTACGAACTTTAATCAATGGGGTGCATATTGAGTGCTCCGTTCCTGTCACAACGTCGTTCATGATCGAGTTTCACACATGTTATAGTCTTCTGCGTATTCTTGCAACCCTTTTCTGGTTCAAAATTTCCAATGTACACACTTTCTGAGACCGATCTATGCAGTAACTTTGGAAGGCCCTTTTCTTCAAAGCTGCGCTATATCAGCAGCACAAGGCATAAAGAATCATTAGATTTTCTTGCTTCGGCCCTTAATGTTCCTGGCTGTCGGGGAGACCGACACGTTGGCCGGTCAGTAATTACCTCAAATTTTAACTAACGAATTTGAAATGACCGGATGCTCATTTAATTGATAGAATAACGTCCGAAGACCCGTGTGAGCGCCAAGAATCGTGTACAGACACCTGTCTATTGGGTACAAGGGATGCATCGATTTGGACGTGAACGTTGATCGTCCCCTCAAGAATCAGAGCTGGAAGGCACTTCCTTTTCGAATTTAATGCCTCAAGGCTACCAAGGCACAACACTGAGACCCAAAATGTCAAATTTTTTCCTTTGACGTCAAAAGAGATCGCTAACGAGGCCGCCAAAAACCAATCAGACTACCTCCCACCCCAAACCGCCTCCTCATCGACTTCCCTGAGAGTACCGTCCCTTGACCTTTCTGAGCCCTCGCGATGTAGTGCAGTGTCATCCGGCGGAAGCGCCACTCTCCCCCGGCGGCGACGGCCATAGAAGAAATCGTACACATGCGAAAGGAAGAACGCCAATGGATGGATTGCAGTGAACGTAATTACCGTTATCTGTACACGTCAATTGTATCAGGGGCATTGCGATGCATGTAGGTGGAATGGAAGAACGTACATAGACTGGGGCAGGCTTAGGCGTCTCCAACCAAATGCTCACGCATAGCCAAGTCGCGGCGATACACCACACGATGTCCCTTCGAAGGGCAATTATTACGAGGGCAAACAAGTTGGTCGACATCACGACTGCAAACCCAGACCACGCATGCCACGCGGAGTAATGCCGTGGTGAGCCAGGCGAGGTGGGATCAAAGTATAACCCAAGAGCGACGCTATGAAAAATCTCAGTATCCTATTCTATTTGACAAAATAGGACATACAATAGAGAGTATGGGAAAAGAATAGCAAGAGGTAATGTCAAGAAGAAACGGAGTGGCGCATGAATCAAAGCTGTGTCCATCGGACGCGCTGATGTCGGAGGATGATATACCAAAAGTGCGAGATTAGAGTAACATAATAGGAGAAGTAGGACGCCCTGAAGTATTGTCGCAACTAAGAACCACTGAAATACCCATGCAATTGCCCAAAATGCCATCACCCAATTGGCAAAAACAAGCGATAAGCCGACTGCTTTTGTAAGCGTCTGTTTTGTCTCGGGTTTACTGGCTAGAACAAGGAGGAGGCAATAGCCTAATTGACTAAGAAAGATAACCAATACAAAGAGAGCAATTGTAGGCGGATGAGGAGAAATTGAAGTAGGATGGTCATCGGCCACTTCGGCGATTGAGGGGGTAGCGAGGACGGTGCAAACGACGAGAATAGCGACATTCACGAGTAGAGAAAGTGGAGTAAGGACTTGGAGCCGAACCAGAGCAATATAATCTTGGACAGCAGGATGCGAGAAATCGATGGGAAGGGACTCCATGATAGTTGACTTAAGGGTTGAGAAAACGCTCAGACGTCATTTCTCACAAATGTGAGACAAGGGCCACAAAAACTGGACACACCCGGAATTGAACCGGGCACCGCCCGCAAGACCCTACAGGTGCTAAGCGGGCGTGATAACCAACTACACCATGTGCCCTTAATATTTTTCTCAAGGATAATTTTATCGTAGCAGGAGCCTGGTTTATCGCAAGCGTTCACATGTGTCCGATAGAAAAGAAATAGATACATCGTACAATGGACGATAAGATGTCCACATTAGAAATGGATAGTCTGTACATATCCAACAGTCAAAGAGAATCTATTCGCGGTAATGAACGTTGAGCGGCAGCAGAGTTCATCAACAAACTGCAAAACATCGTATCAGCAATTAGTGCTAGGCTGACAGAACCTGAAAGGAACTTACTATAAGATGCAGGACGTTCTGCAATAAAACCAGGTATAAAAGTCCCACTACCTCTAAAGAGTGTCAGGGGGTAAGGGTATATGATCGTAACGGTCATAAATGAGCTGGTGAATACAGAACTTTCATAGATACGAACGAGTCAAGTATTTGATATATGGAGACAGGGAAACCATAAATGAACGACGCAGCATAACGAAGCATAGAGTTTAATGAGCGACATTTTCTTCGATCATGGTCATGTAGGAAGTGGAGTCGTGATCGGACTTCTAGAAGAGTTTTACTAGTAGTACATGTGGCCTGTAGACCAATATTGTGAGTCTTGATGTTCGGCAAGCGGTTGTTGTGATTGAATATACTGAGTTGTCGTCCAAGCCTCAGGCGTCGACGCGTTCATTGGTAGGTGGTCGACGGGTGTACCCCGCCCACTTGAGACTTGATAATGGTGTATCTGATGTTGCTGCTGCTGGACAAGTTCTACGGGCGCCTCAATGTCGTACATAGCCTTTTCGTAGACTGGGAGAGCCTGCGATACCTGAGTTATCATCGCTTCGCCAGGAGGAGTAGGAACCTGGTTATGCTCGGGTATCGGGCTGTCCGTCGTACTCGCCTTGGGAATTTGCTGCTGTTGCGTCGCTTGTGCTTCGTAAGGCTCGTATGCTGAGGACAATTGATAGTACGTCTGTGGACTAGAGACAGCAGAGTGCTGGACAAATTCTGGTGGGCTGGAATGATGCGAATTGCTGGATGGGTACAATACGGGTGTATGCGGGTGCCCAGTCGCTGATCCATATGGCGAACTGGCCGCAGATAAGTGTCCACTGCTCGAATTGGCGTATGGACTCGGTGGACCGCCGTACGTGCTCTCACTACTCGTCGAGCCCTGATCGAAAGACCTGCCGAGTTGATCAAAACTGCGGGGTGCTTCATATGACTCGGTACGGGACGATGGTTGGCTATGAATATAGTGAGGAGGAGTGAACGATTGTTGGTGTTGGAGTTGATGGGCCTGGTGCTGGCCGGCGTCGTTGATGCTAAATCGACGACGCTGACTTGCGTGGATATCCTCTTCCCGCTCTTCGGCGTAGTGTTGAGGATACTCACTGGCCTGCAATCTAGATGTGCGTGATATAGATGACGACCTAGAGCGATACCCATTGTCCACGATGGGTTGACTGATAGGATGCTGAATGGGAGATGGTTGCTGAGACTGGAAGTTGTTCGGATGCATATCCTCTACAGGCAACTCCTCGGACATAGATCCCTCCAACTTGGCCACGTTGATTTTTTTCATCAACCAGTGCGTACTATCCTTTTCTCGATCGCGGTAACCAAGAGCAGGATACAGAGATTTTTTTGAGTGCTTTCTGTCCTTGCCTTTATTGCTACGAGGCACGGAGTTCTGCCTCGGCGGCGAAGGCGGGATCACAGGCCGATTAGGCTGCTGGGACACTGATGATAGACTATCGCTTGCCTTCCCGTGGTGACTGTCCGAGTCCACAGCCATCGGCGTCGCCTCCGTATGTCCATTCATCTTAACTCGTTCAACAGCATGCGGCACGTCGAGTCCAGCACGCTTTCTTTTGAGTGTGTTCTCCTCACCCTTTCTACACACATCACCCGACTCAATCCTCCTCTTCAGTGACGCGAGCAGGCGCGACACTTTGCCTTCTGATGTACCAATCGCATCGAGCACGTCCAGAGCAACACTGACTTCCTCAACTAATACCACAGTACGCCCAGGCTTTGTCGACGCGAATCCAGAATGAGCGCAAATCATCAGAGCATCGACCACCGCCTTCTGCAAGGGATAGAAATCATACATAAAGGATATTCCATTCCCAGAAAGACGATGAAATACCCTTGCGGCACGCACAACACTCTGCGCCGCATCAAGTGTTGCTCGGCTTGCAGGGTTCCATGGGTGTGCAGCAGAATATACGCTCGTGCTTGATGAAGCAGCGCCGTCTTGTGGAGGCCGCATGAGAGGTACATAGACAGAGATGATCATGCGATTTGCGAAGACAGCAAGTTCAGCAGCAATAGCTGTATGTTTCGCACATTTGATTTCGGGTGTAGAATGAGACTCGAGACGAAGGGAGGAGGGGAGGTCCGAGACCCAGGCTCGGATCTCAGCTTCAACTTTCACGGCTTGGTCGAGGGTGTAGCCGCTCTCGCAGGTACAGCAATCACAGCCTGGATGAGCAAGACGACGTTTCACCGTTTGAGCTAAGCGGGTAAGGCTGTGAAGGTCTAGATGTCAAGGGAGAGTAGAGAGAGATTGAGACAGAGAACATACCGGCAGCGAACGCCAAAGAACCCTGTTTCTGCATCGTCAAGTATAGGAGAGCATACCTTGGTCTTGGTCTTTGTTTTTGAAGGAGGAATAAGACGCGAGAGTATCCGTGCTTTGGTGGGACAACTAGCTGTAGCAAATAATGGACCTCGCTCGTCTTCATCTACGTGTCCAGCGGATGGGCCACCTTCGTCATCTCCATCAGCGTTTACATGAGATTGCTTGCAAGAATTTGATAGACGCGAGGGAACACGCGCAATGATGGGTAATCTGGTATCGTACGAGTACGAAGTTATGAGAGGCGTTTGCTCGAGAACATCGGAAGTAAAACTATAAATCCTCACATAAACAACCAGAGTGTGACAAACCACGGGCAACTCACATGTCGTAGAACATGATATCCCACCAAATCATCCTTTGCCTCTCATCAGCCGCCTTGGTATTCTTTCGTACGCCTGTTTCTGACTCTGGATCACGGGAAAGCCCAAGTCTACGTGCGGCATTGACCAACTTGCCGATCTGGAAAAAAAGTAAGGTCCCACCAAAAAAAAAACTCAAAAATTATGTATACCAGAGGAAAAACGGCCTCCGCCATGACTTTCACTGACGTCGCAGACCCCATGCGCAGTAGATACTTGACTTGAAGGAGTAACGCCACCACATGATCTAAGTCGTCTTTTTCCTCCTCTGCTTGCTTCGCCTTACTCGCATCTACTGACTCGTCAACACTGCCAAGATAGTTCTCTTCCTCTTTCGCATCTGAAAAACTTCTATACTCCTCCCAGACGCCAATCGCCTGGCCGGCTAGGGCGTATAAGAAGGAATGATCCACTGATGTATCACCGGGAGATTCCAGCGCCCCAAGAGCAAGCAAATAGCATAAACAAGCGAACAGGGGGAGACCAGGTGCGGAACGCGACGAAGCTAGAGGCGATGGCGACGGAGAGCGGGAAGCTGTACGAGCGCCAAAGACAGCAATCGCTGAAGATGCCTGACAGTCCTCCTCTACCCGGGCGGTGGCGACACCTGTATCAGCAAGCTCAGCAACTCTTGTCCAATGAATAAGGAGAGAAAGATGCGGGATCGCTGAGCGGGCACCATTTAAGAGTCGTATACGTACAGCTGGATGCGGGAGATAGTCAAATATAGCAGGTGTCGCGAAAGGCTTTCTTGACGGGGAAACAGAGGAGAATTTATCCTGTGAGGCTGTGTGCTCGCAAGGGAATGGATCCTGAGCAGAATACGAGGATTCCTCTTGGCATTGTGTATTATATAGGTAGGGAGGAGGCAGAGTTTGTCGAGCAGTCGAAGTGTCATTTCGGCTGGCCGGGGGCCCTTGATTTATTAGGAACGTGTCTTTGTGATATAGATCACCAGAGAGATGAAAAAGGTCGACAGATGACTGCTCAAGCTTGACGAAAGGACCGTCCTGCTGTGGAGATTTGAGCGAAATGTGGTTACCAGTCGTGAAGATGTCGAGCTGACAATGGGCCAGCCATATATTTACAAGGTCATGCACACGGATAGATATAGGTGAGGCGGTGTTAGAGGCGACATGGCTCGGTCGGGCTGTCACAGTATGTGAAGAGGCTAGAGGAACCTGGGCGAGTGGATAAGACGACTGGAATGGCGGTGGAGTCTTGCCAGAGGTTATCATAGAGAGAAGCGTTTCAACCTGTATAAGACGGTTATTGATGGAATGTAGGTCGACCTTTTCTGCGGCCGCTGGTGAATAGATACAACGCGACACAGTATCACGCTTTGTACAGCTCCCACATGGTATGCGTCTGTCACATTTAAGCTTGAGCCGCTTACACTGTCAAGAAAAAATGAGCCGGAAACGGGTAACATAGTGGCGAGATAAGACCTCTGCGCAAACGACCGTTATCCTCGAACGAATTTGTCTGTAAAACTGAAGCGTGAGCGTGATACAGGCAATATGGGTACGCAACGTACGGTGCAGTTGACGTGGACGGTGGAGCAGGTTGTGAGTCGTCCATGGCTGCTGTCGTGGATGAAGAATCTCGAGAGGAGACTTGGTTTTCATGGTGTTCAAGCTGTCCCTGCATATCCGAGTCGGAATTGGCTTTGCGTCCTCGCTCTTGGTCCTGGCCCGATTCGGCAGTCTGTGAAATCATCTTAAATAGTACAAGGCCTCGCTGTCGCCAATCGTCCACAGGGTCCTCCTACGTACGCGTCTGCCAGGAAAGAGGTGCTCTTACTTATTTTTACCCAGTTCTGCCATCTATAAACTTCTGGCATTTGCCGCAGCCCGCAATCACTCTCCAATCACCTCATGCCTGATTTTGAGAGCCCGACCCTGCGCACTCCAATCTCGGTCGATGGGAAGATCTGAGCCTTTTGGGGTAAACTGTCCAGCACATTCTACTCCGTCATGACCGACATTGTTCCATACCCCAGAATGGGGATAGTAGGTCGACCATGTGCATATCATAAAAGATCATAAACTGCACGTAACGGCCTCAGCTCTTTGTATTGTTCTTTCTGAGGGTCAGAATCCTCGTCTTTCTACAGAATGAAGCGTCCAGGAACCGTTTCACTTTTTGCTGCACCTTCATATCCGTGGAGCTAGAGAGTAATTCGGCATAACAGTCTTCCACATGACTGTTAACGGCCCATCTTTCACCACTGTATTCGGGTGCAAAAAATCCAAGGTGCCTACCTTCCTTTTAGTTCTCCAACGGAGAATTCCAGAATCTGGCAAGACGAACCTGCACCCATTGCCTAGATTGTGTAGAAAAACGTCAGTCTCGCTTATGAGCAAGGGTCCGGACCGTTAACTATTTTTGGGTCTTTTGACCCACGAAAACCGATACAGACATCGTCAACCATTGAAGCACATAGGGCACACGCAGCGCAATAATCGCTTTCAAACGTGCTTCTGAGTACATCGTATCATCTTAGGTCCCTTAACATGGTTTTCCCTCAAACAAAAGGGCACCCATGACGAACAGGATATAACCCGCTTCGTCAGATCCGGCGGCAACCTGACAATTGCTTGTGAATTATCGAAACTCTATCATAAGATCAAAAGGGCATGTCCCCTGCATTCCAAAAAGTGATGTGATGTGCCGCGAGGGCCCGGAAAGATTGATTTGCACCATTTTCCACAATTGACACTGCAGACCTGTGGCAATCTGATATGGTCACCGCATAAAAACATCCGATAGTGCCTTACAGAAGCCTAAGGCAAGCTTTGGTGAACCATGACAAGAAATAGAATGACTTTGATGTTTTGAGAGGGAGATTAGGCAACCCGTGGAAATATTTACAAAGTTGTATACGATCCCGGCGGCATCCCTGCCGCTAACTGTCAACGTGCCGCAGGACCACATGCATATAATGTAACCCTGAACGATACAGGCAGGTCTGAGCTCTGCACACCCTTTTTGATTCTCAGCGTTGAAATCATCGTATTTTGATGGATAAATCCAGGACGGAACCACAAACAGTAGGGTTCAGTGATTAGGAATTGATGAATTAGATGTGATCGGGAACTGATGGCCTGCAAGAAAAGCGTTCGATGAGACTTGCCGTACGCTTGGAACTCAAAGAATGAACAGAAAGGATTCCATGGAAAATGAAGTTTAATAGCAAAACGAACTCACGAGGGATCCTTCTCTCCCAGCATTGTTTTTAGATCACGAAATTGCAAGGATGTACAGCACGATCGTCAGTAATTATGGGTTGCAGTCACACGTTTCAGTATCATCAATGTAGGATCTGTTCTTACTAAAAAGTAGCAGTGAAGAACCTGACACTGCCCATATCACAACGATAGCAGTGGGTATTACCTCATTAAATATGAAGAAAGCATGCAGACCCTTGTAATACAGGTGCTCTGTCTCTGAAGTTTCACAGCCATGGTGGTTGTCCCGAAATACGTAACACAACAATGAAAGGCAGGGGCATGTGGTCATCTAGGTGACTATAAGTAAATGAAGTTATGAGCCGCAAGTCATGTGTGTGCAGTCTAGACTCATTGCAGCTCATTGGTAATTAGGAATTAACTGATCACAAGGACTTCTGCGGAGCCAATTGTCAAACTAGTTTGAAACGCCCATCGATAGAGAGGATGTACAGATTCATACCAATCGAACATCCACTAAGAACTAGTAATGGAAAGGAACCATCCAGGAGTTGATTTTGGCCTGATCAACTGGCGACGGCCAAGCCGTGAAGTATCTCTTGCAAAAAGAGCACGCATACCCAATACATCCTTTCTGTTGTTAGCGGGCGATGGAATAAACAAACTCGAGCTGTCCTGACAAAGAAAACAAAGATGGTACAACAATCAATGGGGCAGTGGCGCCTCCACCTGTTGAACGTTGAACGTTGAAGCTTTGAAGTGTCAGTTGGTAGATTAGTAGATCCGGAAAATCATTTTCCACGTGTGACGTTCCAAAAATTCGTTCCCCCCGGGCCGGGAACTTAACAAAGAATCATCCATCTTCGTCATGTACTTCTGGGGTCTATTTTTCGGGTTTCCTTAGGTCTTTGATTCATATCTTCTAAGTAATCCTCAGACTCGAAGTAGCTGAACTCTGTATCGGATTTCGAACTGTGAAAAATGACAAGAGGTACAGCAGCTCGTGTTTCTGCCAAAAACAGTACCTGAACACTTGTTGAGGACGCCCATCTCCATATGCATGGTCAATGTTGATCACCTGGACATTGTAAAGTTGTAAGGTTGGCGCCCACTTTCTATCCCACCTTCTTGGCACTGAGTCGAGAGGCTCCCTGACAACACTGGTTTCATATCCTGTTTTTCATCCCTGACATTATCGTACGGTCAAGGCACGTTAACATTTCTTAGACTTCAAGGCAAACTGCGGTCCGTATGGGTGTGTTGTGGAGGCAGCTGCGTACATTTCATTCAAATTAAATCATGTGCCAAGGGTTTTCATGCACCTTCGAGCGTGGGAAAATTAGGATATTTACTTTCCAGGAGCGGTTTGTATAACTGAGGGCACTCTAGCTGCCGTCCTCTGTTTGAATGATTCTTCCTATTTTAGTACAACTAGGCCGATACGCAAGGTATCCCGACCTGATACCTAAAACCTCAAAGCTCGATTTCCTCTCTGGATGCGAGTGCTTGATTTATCCAGGCCGCGTATACAATTTTTTACGGACGTCATCTTCGACAATACTACTTCCCTTCCTGCTGATCTCTGAATCCATGACGCCACGCCAAGATCATCGTCACTGTGTTGAGACTCGACCTGTCACGACGGCACATGATAACCCTCGATTGTTAATGATGGTCTTCTATTCTTAACGTCTCCTCATGTTCAAGGTGCTGCTGATCTCATAAATTTGTCATATCTCTCTTCGCGGGAGAGATTTTCAGAGAATCTAGCCAATGGAGAAATTAAGCTTTACATGCTTTGCCCTGCTTCCATCTCGTGAGATAGATC
Source organism: Macrolepiota albuminosa (assembly GCA_027475525.1). Classification (NCBI taxonomy): domain Eukaryota; kingdom Fungi; phylum Basidiomycota; class Agaricomycetes; order Agaricales; family Agaricaceae; genus Macrolepiota; species Macrolepiota albuminosa. The sequence goes on along the minus strand of JAMWFC010000084.1, from coordinate 478,064 downwards.
TATCTCTTAAATCAGACCCTGGTTCCCGAAATATCGGAACGCAAGTTATCGATTCTGTCACAATCCAAGGACAAACACGGACTGTCGGCATAGATGGCCATCAGATTGCATTCACACCTCATTCCTAGGACGTCTCGAGAACCCGTTGTCGATACCTAGCTTTCTCATTTTACTAGTTAGTGGCATCTAACGGTGCTTATTCCCTTTGACGCACAAATAGCGGTCATCGTGTTTACCTTAGGAAGCAAGCAATTGAATCTGAACATGTAGGTACGATAAGTACTGAGATATCGATCACACTTCATGAAGTATCTCTCTGTGGTCATACCAAAGTATTCTATTGCCTCTCTGGAGTTCATCGTTTTGCGTGGGTAAGGGCTTCATGTCAAGTTGTGGCGCCCATGCCGGACACCCTTCGATTAAGTAGAGACATCTCATAAGTCACGATCTTCGTGTCAAAAATTAGCCAATAGCGGTTGTCTTCATCTTCTGTGATGCTGCGGGTTTGCAAAACCTATCTTTTCTTTCGTGTACATTTGCAGACCTAAATGGAAAGTCCCGAGAAAACTCTATAGCTATGATCTGTGTACTGCGTAAACGAGTGGTTTTCTGTTAGACTTTATGCTTTATGAATCGTGAAAAGATTCAAGTGAATGAACTTTGCTCTCCTGGTGTTTGCCACACTCACCAGCGAGATGATCAACAGAGTGATTTAATGCCTTGAAATTCTTTTCAGTTGATTGAATTCTGGTGAAGCGATTTCCACTCTTGGGGAATCGATTATTGCTACGGCGCATGGCAACTCCATAATCAGTTTAGATGCCTCAGGGCCACCCAGTTCGTCTTCTTGGTTGGTCTCCCACAAATATTTATGACCACTATGTCGAAGCACCGACATCAACGTCTTGAATGGTGATAACAACCACGAGACATGCATCAAGAAGTTTGAAGGCGTCACCAGTAGTACTCAGTGCTTTCCCAAAGCCTACACAACATGGAAATGATAGGAAACAATTTCACATCGATAGTGATGACGTTCCCTTCTATTTAGGTGTTATCTCAGTTTGTGGGGGCACCTCGTTTTTTGGTTATCCATAATCTCAGGATAATCTATTCTTTGCATCCAGGGTTTGACCTTGGCTTCCGGCAACCCGAGCCGAGATAACCGAATAGTTCACCGGCGGCGCCTTCTTTCAGCTTCTTCGAACAGGAGATGAAATCCCTTGAATTTCATTTTACTGAGCACGTTTCCTACGGTTGACATGTGAATCTCAGTCCGATTTGTTGGTACAGGATGACGTCTATGGTGTCCGATTCGGAGGCTTTCTCAACGGTCGAATACGCATGTTCAACCCAGACTGTGGATGGATGTTGTCACAGCGCAATACACCTACGGATCGACTTGTAACTCGTTGTAACCCATAGAAGACACTTTGGCGTCTCACAAGGATTTTATGTGACCTGTAATTAAAAAGATGCGTAGTAGTATGCAGTTTGTTCTTCCAAGGATTCTATGACAGAGCATGGTAAGAAAGCCTACGACAGTCATTCTCTAGCTTCTTCGACGTATGATCGCATAAGCCCAACGACCTTGGATAAATTTTGGCTGAACTTTGCTGACGTTGGAACAACGTCTAGAATGAAGGCAGCGTCTGAACCTTCATTAACAATCATCTGCGCATTGACAAAACGTTGTAGGGTGCTGAGTTTCCGCTTCGCATCCTCTACAGCTGCAGGGTCACCGTCGCCAGCAAGCAAATCGGCCTTATTTGCGATTACCATCCGAGCTTTCGCACTCATCCCAGGCTGATATTGTTCTAATTCGTCGTGCAGCACCTTAAGTTCGTCCCATGGTGCAGGGCTCGAGAGATCCACAACATAGACAAGAGCAAGTGAACGTTCTATAGATCGCAAGAAAGAATGCCCTAATCCCACATTTTGAGCTGCGCGAGATATAAGGCCAGGGTTGTCAGCAATAGTGAATCTGAAATCTTCAACAAGGTCGAAACGGTGGCCAGGCCGCAGTTCGATCTCGTCCTCCTGAGTCTCTTCCTTCAAAGCCTGATTTCGCGTCGGGAGGTTCGCAAGTTCCCCCATCTCCATACGTTTGCGGAGTTGCTCCTCTTCTGCCTGAGTTTCATCATGAATTTGATTGCCTGAGATGCCACCCTCAAAAGTACCGTCTTCTGCAACACGAACTACGCCCACAACTGGATTCAGCGTCGTGAATGCGTAGCCAGCAACTTCAGTCTTCGCTCGTCCTCCTGTAAGTGCGCGCAACAATGTACTTTTCCCCGCGTTCGGCATTCCAACGAGGCCGATGTCTGCGATAAGTTTGAGCTCAAGGGAAAAGGTGATGCGCTCTCCATCTTGTCCTTTCGTCGCAAATTTTGGAGAACGATTCGCAGTAGATGCAAAGTGAGGATTTCCCAGACCACCCAAGCCTCCCGACGCGATCAGAAAACCAGTCGGTTCTGGTTGTTTGATACCCAAAGGGGCATCTACATGACGTTCTAGCACCTCTTCCTTTTCAAGGTCGAGGTGAATGGGCGTTAGAGCCCTCTTCCGCCTTGCTATCCGTCTTTCTCTTTCCTGCCTGTACAAAGCAGCCTCGGCTTCTTTGAAAAAGTCCCTCTGTACGTTGGCCTCTCCAGCACGAGGGTAATGAAGCCATCTTTTCTCACGCATCTTGTCCCGTTTTTCCGACGGCGTAAGACTTGAGTGGATTCTTCTTCAGCCTCCCATTCGTCTTTCGCGCGTCGCGTGTCATCTCGTGGCAATTCTCGAACGACCGTTGAGTGGATTCTTCTTCAGCCTCCCATTCGTCTTTCGCGCGTCGCGTGTCATCTCGTGGCAATTCTCGAACGACCGTACCTAGGGGTACTCTGATGATAGTTGGTTCGCCGTTCTTGCCGTTTTGCCATGTTCCTTGACCATGTCCTCCGGATTGGCCTATAACTCGATTCGGGACAGAGGAAAGGGTTGTTAGATGCGAAGTCGGCAAAATGTAGACATCGCCTCCGCGCCCACCGTCTCCACCTGAAGGAGGTCCGAAAGGTTTGTACTTTTCTCGATGAAATGCCGCGCATCCGTTCCCGCCGTTACCTTCCCAGGCGTTCAAAGCGCGTAGAGTGTGAAATCGTTATACTGCGTACCTCCTCGAACAGTCAAAATAAGATGGTCTAGGAAGGTTTGTCCCTGATTCTGGCAATTAGTTCCATAGTCTTCGATCTGTAGGAGAACCACCCACTCCTTGCTTTCGCTTCCATTCTGTTCTCCTTCTACGACACGCAGCTTCTGAATCAACGTCACCGAAATAATGAGCTGCGGCCTGGTCACTATACTGTCTAGAGGTCTTGACGCAGAATCTGAGTGAACGAAGTGACGGTTTGAGAATGCCGCTCATGGGATGGGGGAAGAAGACCCGAGAAATTCACATTTCGCACGGTTTTCATCGATCATTACTTGACAATGTGTAACCTGTTCAACGATTTCTGCGCCCCAAATCATCCTACTCAGAGCAGATGTACTCGATAGTAAAGAACCGTACAGTTCCATCGACAAACTTCGTTTTTCTTGCAATCTAGTATGTATATGTATCATGTGAAGGAGCGCTTGTATCGTGCTGTCAGGCGGTGTTACTAGACTGAAGTCCCTCGAACGCTGCATCTGATGTGGACAGCTTGACAGTCAATCCCACCCACTAGTTCCGTGATTGCCCTATCAACAGTTATCATCGCGTCCTGGCATTGTTTCGCTCGACTCGCTTTCTATCTCCGATCTTAGTGTGTACAGCCTGAATATGAGGCCTGGATCTGATAATAAGAAACAGGTGTATCCAGTCACTGGGTGTGAGGGTACTTTGCTTTCCACAGCTCGAGACATATTGAGGCCTGAGGAGACCCGAAATTGGATCTACTTAGTCATATCACACAACATCATGGCCAGAGATACTTAAAAAGCATTGCAACAGTTACCCTCGTGCTCCTCAGCTCTTCTTTCCAAGAGAAACTTTTTCATCTCTCCATAAGCTCCATCACATGCGTAAGTATGCGCTTATCTTGACACTATTCTGTTTTCCGTTGATCATTGTTTGAGCCACAATGCAGCTCCACATTCCCACAGAACAATATAATTGGGATTTTTTCCGTGTTAGACTGTTGTCCCAGCCTTCGGGGTCTGGTCATACATTTTATGGTCTGCTCTGGAACAGGAACGATTATTGTGTTCTTGGTCTCTAGGGCATTGTCAGCTCGAAAGCTGGGTAGCAATCTAACCTTGGTACAAATGCGACCGACTCCACGGCCAGTTAGGAGGGTAGTGTTCTCAGTGCAACACAAATCGTTATTAACAGTCTGTATCGTTTCTTGTCCCTTGCATATTTCAACGTTCCTTGACAAACGCCGACAGGCAACCCTGGACATCTATGCAGTCTTCGTTTTATTATAATCGTTTATTCCTGCCTGGGGCAGTGGTCTGGCCCAGTCGTTGCCCTCGGTCCGTTTTCAATGACAGTCCTGTGCGTCCATCCATAAAGTCCATTTCGATGGACACCCTTCCAGTGCACCACGGATAGCCATACTTTGGCCAGTTGTTTGCCAGTTATCGCAAAATACGCGAATTCAGTCTCTGGTCATCCCAAAGAGCGTCATCTGTCATAAAGCCAGTATTCCGACCTTGAAATAAAACCCATATGGGGCGATAATTCTGTGATCGCTGAAGCATTGTTTGTCGTACAATCCAGAATTGTCGTATCTCACAAAGGCTCTTTCAAAACCTTGATACTCTATTATCATACCGCGCAGGTCTCAGACATCCTCGTTCAAGTCACTTATTGAAAGTGCTGGCTTGGAACTCATGAGAGAACTTCCCAGTTATCTGTGGTATCAGGAAGTTAAACGAAAAGAAGATTCCACGCTCCTGGAGATCTGAACATACTTCCACTCGGCCATATTCTATCTTCGGATGAGGTAAACAAACACTGTTCGGCCTGACTCAAATTGAAGCTTGTATTCTATATTTGCGATCGACGACTGTCCACGGGGTTCCAAGACATGTGGCATTCGAGCGATTTGACTCTTCCAAAAATAACTGCAATCTTTGGACGTTTTGGTGGACCATCCCATATAAAGGACGGATAAGAACATGTTATTCATCCAGAAACCCGACTCTTGGCACTTGTTTCAAAGTTGTCTATCTGACAAAAGCACGCGTTGAATACTACTTGCAACCGTAACTTCACAATCGAGAAGGACGCTTAAACTCACGAACGTCTGATTGAACTCAAAGGCTGTACAAAATCGCATAGTCAGCACGAGTGTACTATACACAGTCAACCTCATGTAACCCCATGTAGAAGCCTAGACGCTCAAGGAAAGGACTTAAGTATGGCAATTCGTTCCCATTCTGCGTTCCACGTTCTTCCGATTTCCCACTCAATCATTGGGCCTTCGTACAATGCTTGCAAGCTATTGTAATGTCCAGCAGACAATGCCAGCTTGCGAGGGGACGAAACCTAGCAGTTTCAATAAACGTCGCTATCAACCTGTGAGTGCCCAGAGCCTTTGCCCATTTGATGAGTGAGTCGTGTGTAGTTGTATCTGTAACTGCGTCATACAACGTTGATTCTAGGATGATTTCCTCTATCCATAATGAACCCGAGGTGAGATCCATCACGGAATACTTTATTGTGCTTTCCAGAGCCGACGGGTGACGATAAATACAAGCAAAAAGGTTATTCCACTGCTAGCGCACAGGCCTTTCGTCTCGCAGCTGAGAAAATAAAGAAGCTTGAAAACCAGCAGGCAAGTCCCATTTCTATCTGAAACACCTTTCCTAAGCTCACGGGCATACTCTCGCCTAATAAGGAACCTCGGTTATTGGCAAGAAATGAATATTTGATGGAGACTCCTGGACTTCTCACAACCCTGCCCAAGATCAGAAAGGTCCAAACCATGCTTCACAGGCTCATTACAGAGTTTGTCCTTCCAGAACGTCTTGATTTTATCGACGAGGCACATGTTTCCGACACTTCCCCGATCGGATTCCTTGCCTTTAATGCTAACAACAAGCCAGTCCGCGAGTATAAGGAAGCCCTCATCCAACTCCAGACAGACGTCGACTATATTGAGAGCTTTGGAAACCCAGAGATTAGAGCATCGAGAAAACAAGTCATTGACGTCATCGAGAAAGCACTACAGAAGTTGGACAGTGCTATCAATGAGCGCCTTGAGCAGTGGAGAAACGTTGATTGGCGTGAACAACATGTGTCAGACGCGCACGCTCTGAATCTCGAACAGTCATTAATGCTCAAGTCCGGTATGTTCCCACTTTATCCAGCTATTCGTATAATACATAGCCTATCATGTCAATAAATACAGGGTGTGTCCCGTATCCCTTGAATGCTCTTCCCGTCCCTCTTCTTCCAAGTCTTGACATATGTCGCCACATCGGAAAGGATCCAAAATTCAGGTCGAAGTACGCCCAGACTGTGTCAAGGTTAATGGAAGTCCAGTTTGCACGGCTGGACAGAATCGTTGTGGACCAGCCAATCGATGATTTGGACCAGTCCTTGATTGATCTCACTATGGATTGGCAACATTATCTCGATTCTTTGCGGGCCTTTCCTGTGGAACAGTTCCAAGGCCAGGTTTGAAGGTTATGACTGGAAACTGACATCGACATACATATATATGTGCGTAAGTTATATATGTTGCTTCTTTCTCTCGCATCGTGATATGCAACATGATTTTGCTTTGGTTCTCACTGAAGTGCATGATACGTGCAGTTGTTATGCAGTTGATATTCTCATTTATGTAGTATCCTTATGATTTCTTTTCGTATTGTATCATCCTCTGTCATACTACTGGATATATGCAACAGCATCTGACTACATAATGCACATAGTGTACATCATAAAGAACAATTTTACTAGCCGCACATCAGGTCTTTTCTATGAGGGTCACCAGCATAAAAATTGGGGCTTGTTTTGAAAATTTGTGGAATGTCCCTGGGAGGATTCGAGCCTCCGGCTTCTCGGAGTCACAATGCCACAACGAGATGATTTAACCACTAATCGACAAGGACGTGCATGAAACATGACAGTTTGGCTCCTATTAACGAGCATTGAAATCGAAAGTAAAACGATGGACTTGCTCTCATCTGCAGCTGACCGTAAAGACTTATTAATATATTAGATAGCTGCTCAGCGCTCAATATTTATTCTCCTATCTCCACAATCGATCTGCAACAGCAACCACATCGGCCATCTCCCTCGTGTCATGGACACGTACAACCAATGCCCCTTGCTGGACTGCACACACAACGCCTGCAGCTGTAGCCCAAACCCGATCTGTTGGCCGCGTCTCCCGTCCCCTGTCTCCTTGCGCAAGGATTATGCCAAGGAAAGATTTACGTGATACTCCTACTAATTGAGGATATCCTCTCAGAGGATTTTGCTCTGTGCAGAAGTTTAGTCAATTTAGATTTCTAAGCGCGATTTCAAAAGAAAGTTTACGAACTGCTGTCTATTCTGACGTCTGCAACAATAGTGGCACCGTCCCTCAGAACTTCCAAATTCCCCTCGACTGTCTTGCTGAATCCAACACCTGGATCCACAATAACCATCCACCGCCGCAAGCCACCCTTGCCTTTGATTATACGGTCGACCTTGGCTCCGAGCTCGACCTGGACGCCGCGAACTACAGCGCCAGGTCCAGCGCCATAATGACTGTAGTCCTTGCTCTTCCCCGCATCTCCGCGCGAGTGCATTAGAACGACAGGGACAGCAAACTCACGCGCGACGCTTTTCATTTTAGCCATAGACTCCTCCGATCTCTGTATAGCGTCAGCATCCACGAGTGGCCATACGTCTTCACGACCTGTAAAAGCATATACGTCGTTGATGCAGTTTGCTCCCGCCAATATTGACGCCCTTGCTACTTCCCAGCGAAAAGTATCAATGCTGATGAGGGTTTTAGAACGGCTATCAGGATCTAACGGGCTGCTACCCCAGCTTCTAATAGCTTTGACGATAGGGACGATACGGCTTGTCTCTTCTTCCGTTGAGACAAAGTCAGCCCCGGGTCTTGTTGAATACCCGCCGATGTCTATTATCGACGCGCCGGCGTCAATAGATTCGCGTATGTAGGCCGTGGCTGTTTCGAGTGTGTTATGTACTGCGCCGTCTGAGAATGAGTCGGGGGTGGCGTTGAGGGTTGACATAAGGTGGGTTCTATGTCGGGGTGAGTCTCGAGGAGTTTTGCTCTCGGTAATGGAATATGTCCAATGAGTCAAGGTCGGAGGAACGACGGGTACATCTGAATGCGTCCGTCCGTAATCTGCCGGGAGAGGATATTGAGGAAAGGGTATTATTCGACGCATGGATGAGTCTTTCTCCGGGAGTGCATCGACTAACTCAGAGATGGTTTTTTCGAGAACAGGGTGAACGAAGTCAGGTAACATACTGTGCATGAGTGATCAGATTTGATAAGACAGAGATTGGATTGCATACTCATTTAGCGGTCGTAAAACAAATTCTCGCTCAGAAACCCTAGGATGTGGAATGACAAGCTGTGCTGTCAAATTTTCTAGCGAGTTCCTAGCGCCAGGCGAACGGGTATCTATCACTTCTGTTCCGTAGAAAACGATATCGAGATCGATGGCACGGGGTCCATTCCGAATCGAAGGAACACGACCGACAACAGTTTCGATGTTTTTCAGAAGACGAAGAAGAACTAAAGGTGGAATATTCGTCTCGATCTAGTTAAGGTTCAGGAAGTTAGTTGGGGTCCTAATGGAATGATAACGACGCACGAGGCATGCGCAGTTGATGAACGAATGTTGATCAATAACGTACATGGGTGAGGTTTCGTACATGAAGCTAGTATCCACCACTACAGCATAGACATCTGCGCCACATCGCTGGAGGTCCTCAGGTGACAAGTTTGCTTTCGGAACTTCTAACAAACGGAGTGCAAGCTCGATATTATGGAATCGATCACCTAGATTTGAGCCAAGTGCAATGGCGGCGACTAAACTTCCGTTAGATGATGCAGACATTGGTGTAAAAGGTGATGGGTACAGTTCCGATTCGCACTACTTAGTATTTTTAGTCGCAGAATAAGAGAATAGTGTCTCCGAGACGGGCCGGATTTGTTTGCCATGGCCAAGCGACATAAACATGACACGTGCGTTGCGTCCCCAAAGTCAAAGTGACAGTTTGACCCCAGTGTCTTTGTCTCCCCAGCGCGACTCCTCTACTTTTTCTAGTAATACTTTGTACCAGCCCGACTTTTGCATATTCTTCGCTCGATGTTTAGCGAGGAGCTCAAGACCTTCAAGAGGCTGGGTATACGTTATGTTCGTCTCGCCAAATCGCTATCCCAAATCGGATTATAATTATTGATTTTCTAGGTCCTCCTACAAGTTTTGAATTTTGCATCGGTCATTGCATCCGGACTCATGATTTGGAAAGGACTCGGCCTTGTAACAAATTCTGAGTCACCCATCGTTGTTGTATTGAGGCACGTTACTGTTATACCAGCCGCTGGCGATCACTACTAATTTACTTCCTGACAGTGGCTCAATGGAACCCGCATTTTATCGTGGCGATCTCCTTTTCCTTACAAACCCAGCTTCAGAACAGTACCGCACTGGCGATATCACAGTTTATAAGATTCCTAGACAGGAGATTCCCATTGTTCATCGGGTTCTCGAAACACATGATTTGGTTCAGAAAAAGAAAGAGTACGTTTATCTATTTATGTGTCCGGTCATGGAGACTAACTATTTGTGTCATTTAGCAAGAGAGCAGGCCTGCCAGCTAAACAACTACTATTGACAAAGGGGGACAATAACGCCGTCGACGATATAGACTTGTATCGTGGAATAGACTGGCTAGAGAGGAAACATATTGTAGGAAAGGTTAGAGGGTAAGTCTACTCAGCTCATAGACCTTGAGCACTGCGTCAACTGCCTTAGGTTCCTTCCCTACGTTGGCTATGTCACGATTGCGATGGTGAGTTGGCTGCCCCTACAGTTTATGTACTGATTAATTCTGTCCCTTTGTCCTCCAGAACGATTTTCCGCAACTGAAATATGCTCTGTTAGGTGGCCTCGGTTTGTTGGCACTCATTCAACGAGAATGAGGCAATATATACATTCTATGTTCATGTAATTTTAAGTCTGAAGGTCACTTTCCTCAGAGACGGATGTCGTTATCTTAGCATTGGTGTATTTGGGTGCATCTGGCTATTTCTGGGGTCTCAGTTGCTGAATTCTTGCACCCCTCATTTTTGCTGTAACGACAACTTCAACTGCATCTACCGAGGTTTGGTCTTAAACGCTTCACTTACATCCAGTAGTAATTCTTGGGTAAGCGGGCACTGTCCCCTGATTGACAGACGTCACTCCATCAAGAGCTATGTGGATGGGACTGTTTTCTTCTAAATCCTCCTTGATCTGATACCACCACACGACCGGGACTTTCCCGCGGAAGGGTAGAACTTGCGCAGCACATAACGATATATATATAGTGTTAATAGAAACCAGAGAAGGTGATCGATGTTAACCCACGCTTTGCTTCGCCTCCACTCGGCCCTTTGACGCATACGTCGTCGCCTTACCTCTTTGCAAGACCACCACCAGGGTGACGGGGGGCCTTGTTGAGGTGGGGGTAAGAAGAAACGGCACGGGCGAGGCGAAGTGGACTCTAGGAGATAGTGCGGACGACGCATCTGTGATGGCGACAGGGTTATTAAAGTTAAGTTAACAATATGGGTGCGATTCCAACGCAGAGGCCGTCAGTCAGAGACTAAACAGGGTTCTCATTTCAATCATGATATTACATTGAATACAAAAAGTCGTGACTGTAAACTATGTATGTCATGTCGTCAACGACGAGGATTGGGATTGATCCCCAGTGAAAACTGGCTCTGGGAAGATCCGAAGGGATCTGAAAATAGTTACAATTTCTGATACGGTCCGGTTCAGGCTGACATTCTAAACCCAGACACACTAAATTTAGATTCGGCTAAACACGATCACATGGAGCGTGTTTACCGACTCGTGTGTTATTATTTGTGCATATTTAACAGCACTCCTTACGCTTTCAACGTAGCACGTGTCCTGTCTCAACTTCTTTCAGCTCTTCGACTCTTTGCAAAATTGACTCGTCCGTTTTTATCCCATCATTGCCATGTAAACCTTCGAACTCGACAACTGTACAGCCCTCCAATCTACTACATGAGTTGGTTGACCTGTATTTCGAGCGTGTTAATTCGCATTTCCCTTTGACAAGGGATTCCACACGTATGTAGTTGAATGGGACGAGACGTTTAAGGAAGGACCTTTGCTCCAGCCATGTGAGAGGGTTCCAACTACTGAGACATTCTGATCACCACGATGTCAACCGACTCTGATTTTTTCTTCCCTCCTTCATCTGCTTATTCTGAGCTAACAAATGTGCGTAATCATTCTTATCTCGACCTCCTGACTGCATACAATCAATCTCAAGTGGATCTCAAGCACTCAAAAAATGAATTACATTGCCTTGAGTATGTACTTTTACATTTGTATGTGAATATATGCCACTAAGAATATAAATTTGTAGAACCGAACTTGCTTATTTTCGTAATCTCACTACCAAGCTTGCTGATGCTGCAAGTTCTCGACCAGCATCTGAGATTCATCATCCTTCTGCTCCAACTGACTTGCCGGTTCTGAAACACCATGATTTTGCTGATCGAGCTGAGCATTCAAACATCAATCAGTTCCTGAGACCGCTACTCAGCTGTCAAGTGAACCAATTGTTCTGAAGAAACCCAGCAAGTTACTTCAGGTGAAAGAGGGAGCTATGACAGCTCGGTAAGTTCTTACTATTTTGATAATATATTGTCTATATCTTTGGAACAGTAATTCGACTATCTTATGGAGCATTCAAGCTGAGTTTGTGGCCGTATGGAAAGCCTGTGATGCTGACACCAAAAAGGTAGATTTTATTGATCTTGTTGAAACACTAATACATCTCGTTTCTAGATATACAATACATTATCGAATGAACGAACAAAAGCCAAAAAAATCACTTAGCATTGTCTCAAGATCAAATTGAAAGTATGTTTATACCTTATTTTATGTTTATGGCTTAGTGATTTTGTTTCGTGCGTTATTAGTGTGGATTCTTACGTACCAGGAGCAGCTTTAGTATAGATATTTTCAGACAGAATCGGATTGTATCTAAATTAGAAATAGCAATAAATTATTGTTACAATTCAGATTATTTCAGAACATCTATGATACGACAGGATAAGCTATTTGGATGGTGTCAGAACCTTTCGTCCAGCCTCAGATGACTTCAGAAATATTTCTGATTTTATATGCAATATCTGAAACATACACATCCGGACCTACTCAGATATTTTCAGTCAGCTCCAGATCCTGTTCTCACCGGGATTGATCCATGAAGGTCGACTTGAATGAGTCTTCTGATATTCTTCAAGATCAATAATGCCCAAGGGAGGCTCAACAACCGTGTCTGGATGATATTTCTTCCAGTTGGAATGAATACGTTTCTACTGTTTGACAGACTCATCCCACATCTCTTGGTCGGACATGAACCTCAGCCATTTAATAAGTTCTTTCTCGTAGAAGTCGCCTGCTGAAGTTATACTATCGCAGAGATACATTCTTCTGTAAAATTCAACTGCATCTGTTGTGAAAAGTGAAGTCAACGTTCATGCTTACATCTTGACTGTTTATATCGGACTTACAGGGAAGGCAGTATTCAATGGACTGGAGGAACATCCACAGCTCATAACACATTACGCTATCAGAACCCAACGGTTGCAAAATCTCTCCTTCTTTCGCGGGCAATACGTTCCGCATCAGTTCACCGTCTTCGCATGCTAGACACTCACGAGGCTCTGCACCTGCAAAGTCTATGATGAATGGGTTTCCTTCAAAATCTAAGATATGTTGAGGAGCATCCAACGCATCATGCACAAGCCCTATTTGAAGTGAATGCAAGCTAAAGACTGCATCCATGGTGTCATTTCTGTAATAAATAGTCTATTTAAGCATTTTTCACCATATATAATGTAACTCTTGCCTGAACCGTTTGAGACCATACTCGTAACCACGATAATCCTTCAGCTGTGATAGATTGGAGACCGCAGGTTCCCCACAATATTGAAAGACAATACATGCACAAGATAGTTCGTCCGGGTCTGAAGGGTTGTACAGATAGAAACCATAGAACTGTGGTACATGAACACCCTAGAGTGGCTTCAAATAGTCAACGTAAATCTGTGACTCATACTTGAGCCGGGGAATGGCAATGTCATCCATATCTTCATAGGCGAACTTGACAATGACGTCTTGTCCAGACATTTTTGCCTTGAAGATATGGTTGTTGTTCTCGGTCTTCTTGAGAAAGACAATATCTTTCAAGGTGACTCGGTAGTCGTCCTTAACCACACCCTTACGAAGAAGCCGAGAAACTTCAGTATTGTCTGGAACGTCGAGGCTGAGAGGCATTTCCACAAGAGCAAAAGACCTGATGAATTGTAAAGCTTATTTATGCAAAAGAAATTGTACTATCACGTGTCAGGCCTCAGGGGTTTCAAAAAACATGAAGGGGGATTTGCTGGTGGGCTGTTTCCTAGCTGAGCGGTGCCGGAGCCGTATGCCGCTGCTGACAACCAACAATGGTTTGTCAATGACTTCATAGGTCACCAATGGAGCAAGAAAGGAAAGTTGGAGTTCGAGATTTGATGGAGCCACTGGCCACCGTCACCAATGCTTTGTGCCACACTCTCCTTTCTCCTAACCAGCTCCCATTGTTCTACAATACGTATATATATATACAACCACATTAGATGAGCCCCTCAGTCAATCATACCAGATTGAGGGGTTAGCAACTACACTTACTATACAATTTCTATACAAACTAACTGTGCCCATAGAATAAACTCACATTTGTTCTTAGGGTCTGAATTCTGACACAACGCAGCACCACAACTAGGCTGTTTGAGATTTTATTAAGTAACACATGGTATGTTGTACATACCAGTTTACAAGACGAATAGAACTAAGGAAAACATGTTTATGGTGCAACTGACTACTATGGCTCAGTGGTCAATCACACTTCCATTAAACTATAAAAGCTATTTCGTCTTCACAAAAACATTGTGAGGTACATTGTACAAATACTATAGAATCTGTTTCCTTATCACTCTGTGACAGAGCCCTCGACATTAGCACTCAACCTTCAACACATATGTCTTATCTTTTGTTATTTTTCTGGCAAACACAGAAAAGGAAGAACCTTGTACCAGTTTTAGAAACGATTCTTGCCTTTGAAAAGGCATCTCCATTCTAGCTCCATGTCCAAATTATTACTCAATGCAACTTTAATATCCTTGGAAAAATTTCTGCCTTTCATGTATTCCTTCACAACAGACATTGCCTGTCCCGATGCATTCAGTACGAGCAACTGCAATCCAGTAGCAATAGAAAGAATTGTCTCGATGTCTTGCTTCCAGCCATTGTGGTCGACAAGAGGAAAGTGTTCCAATTCCAATAAGATTGTCTTCAAAGAAGGGATCCAATTCAGGGGTGGACCACACATGTGGGGAGGAGAAAAGTGAAAAGTCAAAAACAACAGATTTGGGAACACCATTCCACATTGGGCCATTTCTTCCACTGTGTGTCTGCCAATGTGGAGTGAGATCAGTGTATGGGTTGTTGGAGAGACCATTGGCACGTAACCCTCCTCTGTTGACGTCAGACCTAAGTGTTGAATGGCGGTACATTTCAATAAGACAATGCACACAATGTCCAAAAGAACATCTGACCTTATCCAAAGATTACGAACATGCGCCGCAAAAAACAATGGTGGGCGTGAAATGAGAGTCGGTAAGATGCGTTCAATGCGTGCAATATAGAGCCCCATTGTGTTGTTATTAGAGGCTATGGCCAGACTTTCATACATGATGGACTCAACGTATGACTGTATGTGTCTGCATAAGACAGATAGATTGACTGCATTTTGAGGAAACATCTGTGCCGCCCATTCGAGAATCATGTCTTCTATTTCAGAAGAAGAATCGAAGGTCGTAACCACAGCTGGGGCAAAATTGACCTTCTCTAGCCTGTTTCCATACTCATGAGACTATTATCTTTAGATAAAGAGTGCAGCACCAACCCATATGATTTTTTTGATTTCTTCGCCATCAAAGTCAGGATTAGATTAAGGGAATGAAGCTACGTGACCATCCAGCAGTGATCTCAAGTTTAATTGGACTGAGTACTCACTTTCTGAATTTTCTTGTTGTCAAGTGATGTTCACGATTTTTCAATGAAGGAGTTGGGTCAACGATATGCATATTCCATGTTTTAGGATCAATTGTGGGAACACCGAAGATTGCCGTCAATATAAGTTTGGGTATCACATTTGGACCTACATACTTGCTGGTGCAATCATGATGGTCCAGAATGATTAATGATATGTATTGAGATTGGTGGGAGATGGAAGCTATACCGCAAAAAGTTTTTTTTTTTGACTTCACCGCTTGTACGCAAGAAAGTTCGTCTGTATTGATGTTATTACATTATCATGACAATAGTATTGCTTATTGACGATTGGGCGAGACCTGTTTGTGGGTGCTCCAAACTCTTGGATGACTGTGATTCTAACCGGCAATGGCACGAAGCTATCATCTGCTGAGCCAGGTAGTTAGCCGCAATTCCCAGGAGGGTGGGTGGGTGAAAATGTAACCTTCCAAGCCATTGTTATTTGGCCCACAATCTGGCTAACAGTTGTATTACTGGCACGTTCCTTTTGTTGCGACCATGAGCGCTAGTATGGCTTGAGCTGCCTGCTGTCGCTTGCATGCTCAATTGCTGAGGTCGTCTCTTTCTTTACTCTTGGGATTTACGTCAACTTCGACGTTATTGTCTGCGCTACGATGAGGATGGTCAGATGATCTGCGGAGGAGGAGGAGCGGTGACTTATGTTGAGATGCCTTGCCTTGAAGATTTGAGCTTGTCTGGTTGTTGTGAGAACTGCTGTTAGTGATTTTGAAGGCTCTCTTCTTCCTTTCTGAGGGCAGGAGGGGCGGGAAAAAAACTAATTCACCACAGGCTGAACTTGTGCTAGGGTACCGTGAAGACTGCAGTGGTTGGCAGTTGCGGAGAGAGAAAGGAATTTTTCATGACCGCACCACCACCTCAGTGACCTCACTCAAAGATCGCACTCTGCCCGTCTCTTGTTCCTCATGACAATCAGGCCAACCCACTTTCTCTCATGTGCACTTAATATTTATGGAAGCTGCCTGCCGGAAGGTAACCCTAGTGCAAGATGATGGACAAACATTTTCAGGACGCCAACTTAGTTACGGTATATCAGGGAATCTCATTTATTTATTGTATCTGGCTTCATCTACAAATTTCGATCTGTAGAGTTATGTCCCGGTGTAGAGTTATGTCTACAGGAGGATATGAGTATACTAATGATGGTACGTAAATGACTTGTGTGTCGGAGGGCTAAGGAAATAAAAGCTGACTGTGGAGAATGCGAGGATGGCTGCAAGAGGCGGGAGAGCTGACCGAGGACAAATAAACGCTGACCGTCAAAGAAGAACGTGACAAAACACGACTTATTTATTTGGTTACCTACGCAGCAATACTAACTTGTGATTACATAATTTCAATGTGATGCACCTCTCACCAAAACTCAACCTTTGACACCCCCACTCGGAGATGAGGTGCAGAGTGACCAAAGAGAAAGAAAGGTCTCCCACTGAATTAAAGTCCCCCCCACTCAATAAAACAACCCACTGTCTATCAGGTATTGAGACGAGTCTTGAGATCTTGCCATTTTTTCTTGTTTATACCCAACTGCTGGCGACGTTCTCATTTTGTAGTCGCTTGGGTGAGGACATGTGTAAACTCTCTGGCAGACATGGCTTGAATGGGCTTGTCATCATTGGAATCAGAGCTGTCAGTATTGGAGGTGGCATGTGAATCATGAGCGAAATTGCCAGCAGCAGCAACATCAGAGTCAGAAGTGGATGAAGAGCAATTATGATGATGATGGCGGTCGGTAGCCTCATTGATAATCTTGTCTTTTATCTTCTGTGGCATGTCCGCAATGCATCGAGATGAGCAATGTCCAGGAAGGCCACAACGGTGGCAGACATCCTTGTTACGAGGGTTGAGCTACTCATACCTTGGTGCCTCATCATCATCCATTGAGCCTTTTCCTTTCCTCCCCTTCTCCTTCACCCTACCATACATTGCCCTAACCTTATCAGCTGCATTGGGATTGAGTGCAGTATGTGTATCTTCCTGATTGGTGAGCGTCTTCTTGACAGCAGCAAGCAAAGGTTCCTCTGCCTGAGTGGTGAGAAGAGTGCGAACAATGGAGAAGTCAGGATGAAGATTCATAAGAATGGAGTCAATGACATCAATGAGAGGGGGAGCATGGCCAAGCATAGTGAGAGCATTGTGAGCAGAGATAATGTCTTGAATGTATACTGAGACTGGTTTTTCGATATCGTGAATAGGATTATATAGGCGCTTCTTGAGCTCAAAGTGCTTCGCATGGCTGTTCTTCTGAAACTCAGTTTTGAGACTGATCCAGATGGCATTAGCGGTTTGAGCAGGGTTGGTGTTCTTGAAGTGAGTATGAATGATGTCGGTAGAGGAGATGGTCTTGTAGAGGGTGGCACAAGCAGACTGATCATCTTTTGACCAAAGAGCAGCAGCAGAAAAATCGCTAGGGCAAGATGCCTCACCCTTGATGTGTGCCAGGATGTCATGCCCAACGAATGTCATCTCCAGCTCTATAACCCAAGCATCATAGTTTGATCCATCAAACCTGTTGTCCAGATTGAATATGCAAAGCATTTCATAATGAGAAAGTGCCATGATCGGAAGTGATGAAAATTTTTAACAAAAATAAACGTGGAGAATTTGTGCGCAGTCGGGGCCCATAACCTGTCAGAGGGCTAAGGAAATAAAAACTGACCATGGAGAATGCGAGGATGGCCACAAGAGGTGGGAGAGCTGACTAAGGACAAATAAACGCTGATCATCAAAAAAGAACATGACAAAACACAACTTATTTATTTGGTTACCTACACAGCAATACTAACTTGTGATTACATAATTTCAATGCGATGCACCTCTCACCGAAACTCAACCTTTGACATTGTGCTCATCCTCAGTCACTCGGTAATGTATGGTTGACTGAGGGTAGCTTTTGTGTTTCCTAGAATATCTATTCAAGGTTTGTGAGTTAAAGACTGACAAATACCAATCACTCACCACATATGAAATGTGGCGAGCTGCAGAGGTATCCATGTGAATGTAAAGTGTCAAAATAAAAGATAAATAAAAGATAAGAGGAAAAACATATCTCTGTTGGATCCAGTCTGGCAGGTCATATCCCTCAACACAATCTATATTATAGTAACTCCAATATACTATTCTGATATCTGCATATGCTAATATAGTTCAAGTGGTACTGCAAAAATGTGCCTCAGCAGACCTATGGTGGAATATAATGCTCAACTAGCGTGTTGTATTCAGTGGCGTATAGCTGTGTATCTATATATGTCAGATAAGCTGCCATTTTGAGATGAAGCGCTTTCTTGCCAGCAACTGCATTTGCTCAATTCTGCTCCAGATTAAGTCTAAACCATTCTGTAGCTGTGGGTATATATGATAAGTCACAGAAGATAAACAAGGATAAAGATACATACTGTGGTGTTTATGATTGCGGACATTTACAACATCACTGTGAACATCAGATTCCATACTAAGTTTCTTCAAAGTAAGGATTTCTATCAACTCTCCTTTTTTTTCTGTTGATGCCCTGTAGTGGTACTTGAAGGATGGATTGTGAGTACTGTATTTTTCCAATCGTGCCTCCTCGCCATCTTCAAACTTTACAAAAATATAGAAGTTGTTTGTCTTTGGATCCTGTGCAAAAAATGTCTGTCAGTAGGTCCATTGGATGAAAGAGCCCTCACATATACCACCATGTCATCTGTGAGAGTTATTATTGAATATGAGCTGGGAAGTATTCTGCGTTGCAGGTGTCTGTGAAAAGGGACAACAAAACTACAGATCAACGTAAGTTTGTTTGATTCTACAAATAATACATGCCTTAATGCTGTCAACTTTGAATTTAATGGATGGGCACATCCATCAATTGCCTGCGTTACTAAAGCCAACAAGAAAATTGTAGGATATAACATGATGTGTCACAAGAAATTGACTTGAGTGAGAATTGCTCACAATGAGTGAGGAAAGCAAGAAAGTTGTTGAATGGGACCGGCCCTATGGGATATTCAGTAGGGTTGGCCACCCGTTTATTGGATTAACATTAAAACTAGGTGGTGAACTCTGGAAGTTTCAAGGATATCATGGACCGACATACCTACCAATGCATCATGATGCAAGAATGACCGAGACTGATGAGAAATGGAAACTATAACCTGACAGTGTGGGTCCTTGCCTGTGGGCCCAATATTTGGTGCATGTTACTATGTTACAATTGTGTTATCTACCTCCGCTAAGTGATTAGCTAATGTTGCTGGATAGTAAAGAGATTGATTTCAACGACACACTTTTTTACCATGGAATTTGATATTCTAGGATATTGGACAGTGATTTCCAGACATAGTCATAATCAATATGGATGGGCCGCTGCAGTGCATGGTGATACCAAGATCTATGGTATGGTTTTGTCAATGACTGTCACCATCTTGGCGGCGTTAAGATATTTCTCAAGCAAAGCATCAAATCTGTAGATTGTAAGACTTGAGTTTTCAGGATAAAAAAGGAGCCTGAAGAGGAACTGGATCTTTAGCCAGAAACATAAACTGTCAGCCTCATACTACCTCACCAGCACTTGTTGAGTGGGAGCTATTCACCCAGCAGAATGCTTTGCAGACATGTGACTTTCAGAGATTGCTGCCATTTGCTAAAGAACTCTACTTCCTTTCAACAGCAACACACTTGATGGAATATTACCAGGTGAATATCTTGCATAGGACAGAAAACAAGTACACACTGTCAGAGGATGTTACTTAATATATATTCCACATTTTTTCTGCTTTCATGACATGTAATACCATGTATACTTGTGTGTCAATAGACCCTCTAAAGCCAGCAGAACATCATAAGTGCAGCAAATGTTGACTTACACTGCTGATTAATGTGTCAAATTTTAATTTGACATCCACTGGGTTTACAAAAACCTGTTTATGTTAAAAGTTAACACCTTAGAACATGAGTAAGTACTCTGCACTAGGTAGAAATATTGGTATATAGTTGACTTACCCTCAGTTTTCATGTACTTGTATGAGGGTAATATGCATTGTCAGTTAGTATATATATTGTGCTGTTTATCTTAAGGGTAAGATATGGAAAAATAGATAAAAGTATATTGACCCTTCATTGGTCATCAAAGCTTAAGACACTTATGGTATCCATTGGTGTCTAATAGCTTAAAGCAACAATAATTGTCTGACAATAAGAGATGGTGTATAAATAAAGAAAATGAGGGATTATATCAGGATGAGGATGTCATGGGTCACTTGTTTAATCTCTCTATTGTAGATCTGGATGCATTTTTGCATTCACCAGAAACTCTTTCCAAGGCCAAGAACATTGTTACTCTTGAAGCTTAAAGGTCATAGAGAAGGACAAATTATGCTCCATGTCCAATGCCTTATCTGTAAATATCTGGAACAGACTTAAAGACTGATATATGAATCTTTTATTAGCCTCATAACTGTGCCTGATGTACTTAAATATTCATTACAGATATCACAGCATGTATTATCACAAGAAGACTCCTTTGTCACATTTAATGTACTACTGTGCCCAAGTTGGCATACATCAACAGAAGTCAAAGAAATTGACAAAAGAAGGTGTGAAGTACCATGATAAGAACTTGATGTATTGCAATGGCTGGCTTTACATTACTATCACAGAAGGCTCTGCTATTGCACTTGTAAAATTAAAACATCAGGATGATTATATCCTGTACTAGTGAATTGATGTACCTAAAGAAGTCCAAGACTTTATACATAATAATTCTGCTTTGAGTCTGACTCAAGTATGTTTGGTTTTTTACTTCTACAATTAAGTCATCATTGACTTCACTTCAAAAGCTTTGGGATGAAATATTAAAGAAGAATTCCATTCAAAATTCTCTTGGAAGGCCATATATATCAAAGATGAAAACATCACATGGATGAAGTACAGCCTACTCAAATGTTGATCAAAGAAGCCAATCAGTTAGAAAATAATCTAAATTTACTTTATTCTGTTCAGTCAATTCTTGTCTATAAGGAAGATGGTTGTACTAGTATTGCATTGGCACTTCCTGGACTTCTGAAGTCAACAAGAGATCAGCTTCATAAAATTTTCTTCTTAATCTAGACTGACTCTTTGGAGTTAACTTGAGTTATATTCAGTTAAAATCAATGCCTCCAACTTTGAAGTCTTTGTTCTAATGTGAAAAGTCTATGGATCTGGATGCCTGCTAGAATAGCTGGTCTTACACTTCAATGATGAAAACCTAGGAGCCAAAGAAAGGTTTATTACAGACTTCTTAAAGCACTTCAAACAGAAAAGGCATCTAAAGCTCATTATTGTGCTGACAGATAAGAATTTTTTGAAGATTAATGCAGTTTAAACACTTGACTTTCAGTTCTTTGTCAAAAACCAAAATATTACAATGTACTCAAGGCAAAGAAAGAGTTTGACTGAATTGACAAAATATTTGTTTCTATTGAACAATTAAAAAAAAACCAAATCCAGCAAGTTAAAACAATTTCTCAAGCAGACTTTGACACTTATGAGGCACAATAATAGAATACTCATGTTGCTGATAAAGCTATACCATGCCTAACTATCCATCTCAATGGAGAACTACAAAATACTGCTCTTGACTCTACTTCAACTGGCCTATAGCTTGTTATATGTTTAAATAGACTCATCTAGTCACTTGTACTTTTTTCCAAATATATGCAGCACATATCCTTCAGAGTCAGATCCAATTTAAAAATCAGATTTAGATGAAGGCCTTGAATGATTGCAAATTCAGTTATGATGTCACAGATGTGGTTAATGTTTGAATTTATAAGGAAATAGGCAGGAAACATGAAACTGCATGGTTAGAAGGGCAGTCAAAGATGGAAAAACAACAAGCACAGAATACAATGGGATACATATAGCAGGAAGCAGCATACAGTAGCTTAAAAAACTGTCCCAATGTTTCATACTTTTTGAAAGATGACATTGGCATGAAGGATGGGAAGTACTTAAAATCCTGATTAGATACTATGGCATTGTAGCTAAAAAATGGATCTAGGCTTATATAATTGAGATCAAAACTGATGGAGCAATAGCCATTTTAAAATATTCATTCATTGGGACAGTTTTTTGAGCATCTCTAATTTTTCAGGTTTATTCCTGTTTTAGTCAGAAACAAGGGGTAAGTTGCATGTGAAAATACAGACAAAGTCATGTGGCCATGTTTGGATATATTTGAAAGTAGTTCAAGTTGGTTGATCCACACCTTGATCTTCAACCATCATCATAAAACCTATTCCTCCTGCACAACACTCTACTGTTGCTTCTCTTCTTGCTCAAGGATATTCTCTGCATCAGATTGGGGCTCAAACTGGTCTAGGGAAGTCTACTATTGGGAGGATTGGTAGAGAGTTGGAGATAGACAAGGAAAACCATCCTAAAGGCTGTCTTGCTAAGCTTACTCTATATGATAAACAGGCTATTGTTCAACAAATCTCAACTGGGAGACTTGATACAGCTGTCCAGGCTACCAATTTTATTAATAACATCATTTCCAACCCTGTTTCTCCTCAGACTGTCTGGAATGTGTTGAAGAAGGAGGGGTATCAGTCTGCTACCAAGAGAAAAGTTTCTATGCTCAAAGCTAGACATCAACAACTATGGCTTAAATGGGCCCAGGAGCATCAGAACTGGACTATAGAGGACTGGAAAAGAGTGTTGTGGACAGATGAGACAAAGATTAACAGGATTGGGCCAGATAGGAAGCAGTATGTGTGGAAGCTATGAGAAGAAGGCATTATTTCAGACTACACCTACTGTGAAGCATGGAGGAGGGAATAATTTCATGGTATGGGGCTGTATGGGTTGGAATGGGGTAGAAAAGCTTGTGGAGGTAGTGGAGATCATGAATGCAGAGCAGTACTGTGAAATTTTGGATGATGGAGCAAAGTAGAGCTTTGAGAAGTTGGGAATGGAGGAGGGTGCCTGCTACTTTCAACAGGACAATGATCCCAAACACAACTCCAAGAGAATTGACAACTAGTTTGAGGACAACAACTTTGATGTCCTTTGGTGGCCAGCCCAATCCCCTCATCTCAACCCTATTGAACATTTCTGGGAGTGCCTCAAGGAGCAACTTAGGCAGTATAAAACACCTCATAATGTGCATGAATTATGGGAGAGGGTTGCAAAGGAGTGGGATAAAATACCACTAGAGGTATGCCAAAGACTAATAGAAAGCATGCCTAGAAGGATTCAAGCAGTTATCAAGGCAAATGGAGGACATACAAAGTACTAGACATTAAAATTAGAGATGCTCAAAAAACTGTCCCAATGTGTGAGGGGGCTCCTGATGCCACTCTTGTCCTGCTGGAGTATGAAAATTACTTACTGGGTTTGCCTCAGGCACTTCCTGTGCCTGTGCTAGTGCCTCCACTAGCTTGACTCCTACATCTTGATTTTGATGTGCTGATGATGCCCAAAGTTTGGTCAGTAACAAATGTATAAAATAATGTTACTGATTCAAAGGCTTGCATTGAGCATGCTTGGTGTATTGAGGGAGTCCCAGGCAGGTCCACATCTGTAAAATAATAAAAAGTTGGAAAGAGGGTTGGCAAATGTCTAGTGCTAAGGGTAAAAAGCGCCTGTAAAAGGAATAGTAAGTTGAGTGCGGCAAGGTAAGCAGCAAGAACATGGGGAGCTTAGCAAGGTCTAAGCAATGTTAATGCCTGCCATAGATGTGAGGCGCAAAGGTTCTGTTAGATAGCAATAGTTTACAACTGCTGATTATTTCAACATTGCTGACTGTAAACAAAATCTAGACCATAAAAGAGGACTAGAGTGAGTGGGGGCAAGAAACTCTGTTCTGCTAGGTATGCACAAGTTGGTAAGTACTTTTTATACTACAAGGAGTTCACTATCGCCAAGTAACTAATAATGCCAAAGTGCGATGAACTGGAGAATTTTATAGAGTGGCTCCAATAGTTTCAGATCTCTGCTGTCTGTTCAACACACTAAGTGGTGCCAGGTGGCAGATTATGACGCTAAACTATCAATCCATCAAACCTTTTGTCTGTCTAATATGCTAAGTGATATCAGGTGCTAAATCAAGGTGCTAAGCGCTGTCAGATGCCAAGGTCAAACACTAAGCTGTCTGTCATTTTTGATAGATCATTAGTCTTTTTGCTAAGCACTGTTATCAGTAACTGATGCTATCTGTCAATTGTCATTCTGTCTGTCATCAGCGCTATTATTGATTGGATCTGCTTCTTGCTGTGTGTGGCTGTCAAATATTGCCAAAATTAGTCAAATTGCATGTGCTAAGGTATCCTAAGCTGGTGCCATGCTGCTATGGTCTGTCATTGATGTGCTGATCCTGTATGGAGTCCTATCAGTACTGAACATTTCTTAAAGATGTGGCTCCAGGAGGTTGATACTTCTGATTGCCTTGCAGCTTTACGCTGCAAATACATCTGAAGTTTTAATAGCAGAACTTACACCACTAAATTAGTATATTTAGTACTGAATATACTGGGCACCTCATGTCCTTCTAAGTACTACTATATGTGCTGAGGTGTATTACTCAAGTTGTGTCTGGGTGGTGAATTTTGTCACCTCTGGATGTAAATTCCAGAATACTTGCAAGTGCACAGTATAAGCAGTTCTCAACCACTGCTTCTCTGCTCTGATGTCATTGTCTATAGAGGAATCAGGGGCCTTTTGTGGGAGGTCATCAGCCTTCTTGACCTCTTCTATGACAGGAGTGCATGAAAAGCAATTTTTTGCAGTCTCTGCATCTAGGGTCATAGCCTCCTCTGGTACCTCTTCTATGTGAGCCTCTACTATTCTGATGGAAATCAAGCCTGCCATGGCCTGTCTGGCCCCATTATTCTAGTTCTGAGACATATATTCCCCAGCCCATACTGATGAGTCAGTGATTTCCAAGGTGTCTGGAGCACCTGTTAGCTGCCTGACTTCATCAGGAGCCTTTTAGATGCCAATTAGCTGGACCATTGAGGTTCTCCTGGCAACTGTGTTGATAGGACCTCATACAGACTAAGTGCATCAATGGCAGGCTTGACATTGGCTCCAGACACCTTGCTGCACTTGTTCCAAACTTGGCACATGCAATTTATCCATTTTAAGTCATACTCAATGGCCACACATGGCAAGCAACATATCCAATCAGTGATAGTGCTGATGGCAGCTGGAATGACAAATGATAGCTGGCATCATGCCATTGGCAAGCATTGACAGATGGCATCACTGTAAGAGCAACCTCTAGAGGCTGTGGCTCAGTCACACAGCTGGCAGAGGGAGATCCAAAGTGTATTAGAGTATGTACTAACAATATCATAATAACTACTCACCTGGCAGAGGAAAATCCAAAGAGAACAAGTCTAGAGATTTCTTATGCCAGGTTGGATGCTTCTGGGGCTTCTGAAGTATGGGAAACAACTGTACAGTACAACAAAACCTTAAAAACTTAAAAATTGACTAACCAAACAAGTGTGCAAATAAAGCAGGAAAACTCTAGACTTTGGAAGTCAGAAAGGCAAACTCTGGCTTATATAAGCAGTCTGTAAGCAGTGCTGAAGGGCCCACACTTGTCTGAATGATAGCTAAATAACCAGAGCACCTCAAAGGCTGAGAATAGTACTAACAGATAGTGTTGAGAGAATAGAAATAGCAAAATGAGAGAATGATAGAAAAAATAAGGAAATGAAGGAATAAGGAGTGAAAGAAGGAAGAAATGGGGAGTCCCCTGACAATCACTCAGATAGCACATGGTACTGCTAGCTGGCAGCAGCACTTACAAGTTGGAATGATGGCATTTCTCCATAACTGACAGCCTGGCATTTCACCTTTGGTGCCTTCTCTCTACTTGGACAGACAGCATTCTTGTTAACCTCTCATTATTTAGTTTAATGCACTGCAACTACTTATGTTCTTAATAGTTTACCACTTCTTGGCAATGCTTAGTCACTTAGCGACAGTGAACTCAGTTTACTATAAATATTTATCATTGTCACTAGTTAAACAGAAAAGAGTACCCCAGTTTACACTCCTCAGTTTACCTCATGGTTCAGATTTCTTTTGAGCTGACTAAGCTCATAGTCACCAACTGTCTGAGCACTTTTAGCCTGCTTGCCATAGTTATGCTTATGGAACCTACATGCTTTGCACCTATAGCAGGCATCACGCAGCTTAGTCATTGTTAAGCCTCTAGTTTCCTTGCTGTGTCCTTTGCTGCACTTACTCATATTTATATTTTTCTTTCATTTAGGCACACTTTGTCATTAGTGCACCTCCCTTGCCACACATCCTTACCAACTACTGTTACTGACCTTTGCCAAATCTTGCTGTTCAACTCATTTCCAACTTATTTTCTGGGGACTGCCTAGGACTCTCTCAAAACTTAGCACATTCAACATATTTTCTTTGGTCAGTAGCCATAAACTATGTCTTCTACTGATCTACTTTTGGGCATCATCAGCATAATGGAGAGAGTTAGTTCTCTAGGCATTTTGTCCTGTGGCCATTGCTGGCTCTCATAAAGTGAGCTCTCAGCTCTCTGGGCCTCATCCTCATTCTCAAGAAAGTTAGAACTCCAACCTCAATCTCAAGCTCTAGGCACTCCCTGGCCAACAATGGTTGCCTGTGCATCCTGAGTATTTACTAGGTCACCCCATAGGTTGTGGGTGTTGCACCCACTGTCCATGGTGGCTGTAGGAACAGAGTTACTCATTGATTCCTTGTTTGAAATTTGCATGGTGTGGCTATGCAAAAAGCTCAAGAAGCTGATAGAGTTCTGTCAATGAACTCTGCATCTGATGTTGAATGCTAGGCAATAGATCCTAGCTGGCAGATTTCAAAAGATATAACAAAGTTATAGGTTGTAAAAGCTTAATAGTTCATACCACACAGAATCAGACCAGTCCAGTCTATTGACTATGTAGGTAAACACAAAAATTAGCTGCTTATTAAGCAGTATATAAATAAGTATTTATAATATTGTAAATAATATTATATTATAATAAATATAATATAATTTTGACTAAGTCTACTAACTAAAAGCTATGTGGCTGTGGCCACATAGTGTGCTATACTACAACAAAGGTTCTCAGATTAGAAAATCATATTACAGAAAGCACACCAAGATAGATCCTTGTTATCCTGGTCTATTGATAGACTTACTAATAGACATATTAGCACTATCAAACATGAAAGGTCAACAGAACTTCCTGGAAACACCACCAGCAAGTGTGATGGAAGATCAAAAGATTTTACAGGAATTTGTTAATCTCAGTAACTCAATGCTCAACATTGATAGAATTAATTATAGTGGAAGGAAGTCCTTTATATCTGGACTGAGTTGATTTACACAGACTTTGACAGGGAAAGAAACAGTGTGCCAATAGTAAAATAGTGCTAATGGCTGCCTATTCAATTTGAGAGCCTGCTTCTTGAGCCACTAGTGTCAGCATTGCAGTGGACCTCACTGTGGATTTGAATGTTTAGAGATGTGCAAGAATTGAAGCAGTATGAGATTATAAATCTAAATACCTCCATTTTCATTATAGCATCTATGACTCTGATTCATCTATTACTACCTCAAATTGGTTGGAGACTGCCAAGCTGTTACTTGCACCTTCAGAACAAGAACTCTTAAATTCCAGAGCTAGTAAGACTCTTTGTATTTATCCTGATCTCTTCAAGATCATTACACCAGTGAATACTGACATGTTGGAAGATTTACTCATTTCCTACTCAAACCAACCCTTTGTTAAATGAGTGATTAGAAGCTTGAGGAAAGGATTTTGGGTATTTGCTAATACTCATCAGGACACTTATTCCTCCATTTAAGATATATCTATAAGCCCTTCAGATAACACTACCAAGGCTGATTTCTTAAGATCTCAACATGAAAAGAGCTGCTTCTCACAGTCTTTTAAGAAAGTTTTGTATCCTGCTATGACTAGCTCACTAATCTATATGGTTTCTAAACTGCACTCTCAGGACTTTTGTTTAGTCACTAACCTCATAGCAGATGCATATTCCTTAAATTCTATAGTATCTTATGAGGTGAAGCTGATTTTCCCATTGACAACTTAAATCATCTTGGTAGACTCCCTGCTGAACATACAAGCTTACTTGAAACATCAATTAATCTTATGAAAGTCTAATGTAGCAGAAATCTACAGATTAATTCTGATGCATAAACTTTGAAAACTAAAGCAGGTAGTAACCATTGATAGAGAGAGGCAGGTTGATTGATACAACTGTTTTGGTGGCAGGACATTACTTTACTGTTGAGGAGCAGTCAACAGTCTTATAACATGGATTGCAAAAAATGTAATGAACATCTCCCACTTTTTTGTTTTCAACAACAACTTTTTCAGCATCAGTGACAAAAATTGTAATAATGACCTCTGGAGGCTATGGCTCAGTCACATAGCTGGCAGAGGAAGATCCAAAGTGTATTAGAGTATATACTGACAATATCATAATAACTACTCACCTGGCAGAGGGAGATCCAAAAAAAAACAAGTCTAGAGATTTTCTATGCCAGGTTGGATGCTTCTGGAGCCTCTGAAGCATGGGAAACAACTGTACAGTACAACAAAACCTTAAAAACTTAAAAAATTGCCTAAACAAACAAGTGCACAAACAAGACAGGAAAACTCTGGACTTTGAAAGTCAGAAGGGCAAACTCCACCTTATATAAGCAGTCTGGAAGCAGTACTAAAGGGCCCACACTTGTCTGAATGATAGCTAAAGAACTAGAGCACCTCAAGGGCTGAAAATAGTATCAATAGATAGGGTTAGAAAAGTAGAAGCAGTAAGGTAAAAGAATAACAGTAGAAATAAGAGAATGAATAAGGAGAGAATGAAGGAATGAAGAGTAAAAGCAGGAAGAAATAAGGAGTCTCCTGACAAGAATAATTTTATGTACTATGCTCTGTACAGCAAGAAGTTGCTAAGCAATTAGGTTAAACTCCTCATACTGTGGGATAAGCTTGGAGTGCCCTACAAGAAAAAGAAACAAGTCTGAAAGAAACTTTGGTTAATAAAAAGAGAAGAACTACTGACCTATAATTTCTTTATCATGTGACTCAAAAAACTCTTTTCTGCATTTTTAGCAGGCCAATTTATGTGAGCTAGTAGAGCAACTTTTTTTTCAGAGACTGGCATTGTGATACATCTTATATAGGCTGCAGAGTGCTAGTCTTTCAAAGCATTCTAGCACTATATCAGTAAAAATCCAATTATTATTCATGCCATAGCTTCCTGCCAAACTGCCAATAGGCAACCTATTCATGAGCATTGAAAAGAGAAAGAAAAATTATAAAATTCTTAGTTTTTTTTTAAAAAAAAAATAAACAGAGAAATAAATTCATATGTAAAAAAAATCAATGTACAACAGCTGCCTATTCATCATTTTACTCAATTGTTACAAGTTTAGCAGGTAGGTGGCATAGAAATTTATATTTGTAAAGTATATGTAAACTTTAGCATTAGGGTTGGGACAGGCCATACTGGCTTTCCTGAGGTTTCCTCTATCTTAACCAATATAGTAACCTCATCAAGTATGACTATTGGTGGCAATCAAAACAATTCTTTTTATGCAATCAATATTAGTGTGACAATCTAGTATAATCATGTGTAGCTACTGGAGAGGGGGCACAGATGAGACTTATTCCCAAGAGAGTCTCACCTCAACAACCACTGTAAGGGCAACCTCTGGAAACTATAGCTCAGTCACACAGCTGGCAGAGGGAGATTCAAAGTATATCAGAATATATACTAACAATATCATAATAACTACTCATCTGGCAGATGGAGATCTAAAGAGAACAAGTTTAGGGATTCCCTCTGCCAGAATCAATGCTTCTGGGGCCTCTGAAGCATGGAATACAACTGTACAGAACAACAGAACCTTGAAAACTCAAAAACTGCCTATACAAACAATTGCACAAATAAGAGGCAAACTCTGGCAAACTCTGGCTTATATAAGTAGTCTATATGCAGTGTTGAAGGGCCCACACTTGTCTGAATAATAACTAAAGAATCAAAGCACCTCAAAAGCTAAAAGTAGTATTAATAAATAGTGTTGAAAGAATTGAAACAGTAAAGTGAGAGAATGACAGAAGAAATAAGAGAATGAATGAAAAGAGAGTGAAAAAATAAGGAGTGAAAGAGAGAGGAAATGAGGAGTCCCCTAGAAACTACTCTCTAGGTAAGTGGTACAATCTGACAGGAGTATCATTAAAAATGACTTGAGCATTAGATTGGATATTATATTTATTCATACTACCCTCTACACTACTCTTTTTGAAAACTCGTATTTGTACGGTATATATAAATTTTAGTGTTGGAGTTAAAACAGGCTATACTGGCCTTCTTAAGATTTTCTCTGACTTAACTGGTATAGTAACCTCATTAAATATGACCATTGAATGTCATATATGATATGATACACTAAAACCTCAAATATATTCTGTTACTGATGCTAATAACATGCCACATTGCAAACTACTGTTTTTAGCCTTATACTTAAACTAAGATAAATTTTTTAGATGAGTGCAATAACCTCTAAAGGCAAAAACAAGAATGTGGAGATGCCTGATCCAGCAACCAGGAAAGTTGCAGGCATGATGTTCCAAACCATGCAGTTGCAACTAGCAGTGCACATGCAAGCTCAGAAGAAGATGCTAATAGACATACTGTCCTGCATTAGACAACTCAAGCAAGTGCAAAGGTCTGGAGCAACACAGCATGCCATGATTTAGCATGTAATGCATGCTTTCTTGCATATCAAAGATCAACTGGATGCTCTTTGTTTCAAACTATCATCATGCTGTATTTTTCCCACAGTTGTTTATGGACAATAGAATTTGTTGGCTTATACACATATGCAGCCTATGTTTGCTCTACTCAAGGATTTCTGATGTTCTGAGGCAGCATGTCCTGCCACAGGAGATAGAGTGCTTCCTTGGTAAAGGAGCTTAAATTTAGTACTAGCTAAGCTTCTTTCTGGTCTTTATTCTATTTTTGGACTCTAGATGTTAAACTGGCATACTGTGTGAGTCTTTCCTTGGTAAAAACAGCTAAAACTATCATTAGATGTGCTTGTTCAGGGTTTGCACAAACATTAAACTAAGATGGAGGGCCTCCCTTGGTAAAAAAGGGTGAAGTGGCACTAGCTGCACTCTGTCAAACTATATCATGTGACATGCTCTGAGAGCTTCAAGCCTGACAGCATCTTGAAAAATTCTTTGCTCAAGCATGGGTTGATGATTGCTCCTAGAGGGTAAACTCATTGATGGGTCCTCTCTTAGTAAAGGAGGTTCACAGTGTGTCAGGGGACTCCTCATTTCTTCCTTTTCTCACTCCTTATCTCTTCACTCTCCCTTCATTCATTCTGACATTATTCTATTCTTTCAACACTATCTGTTAGTACTACTCTCAGCCCTTGAGGTGCTCTGGTTCTTTAGCTACTATTCAGACAAGTGTGGGCCCTTCAGCACCGCTTCCAGACTGCTTATATAAGCCGGAGTTTGCCTTTCTTGCATAGTTGTTTGGTTAGTCAATTTTTTTTTGAGTTTTTAAGGTTTTGTTGTACTGTACAGTTGTTTCCCATGCTTCAGAAGCCCCAGAAGCATCCAACCTGGCATAGAAAATCCCTAGACTTGTTCTCTTTGGATCTCCCTCTGCCAGGTAAGTAGTTATTATGATATTGTCAGTACATACTCTAAAATCCCTAGACTTGTTCTCTTTGGATCTCCCTCTGCCAGGTAAGTAGTTATTATGATATTGTCAGTACATACTCTAATACACTTTGGATCTTCCTCTGCCAGCTGTGTGACTGAGCCACAGCCTCTAGAGGTCGCCCTTACAAAGTGGAGCTATTCACACCATAAAACCACCATCAGGAGGGATGCAATTTCATAATTGCTGTATGTTAGCCCTTATCCTTTAAATCTTAAGAGAGTCTCAATAATGGCAATAATGGTATGCCTAGAGATAGAGGTCTCATAAAAAGTGGTGTTTGAGACAAGAAGCTAGCGCTGATAGGCCACCACATGCCATTTGAGCAAGCTTTAGCTCCTCTTTTGGTGGTTACTCTGTTTGGTTTGATTACTAGGCAGAGAAGACAGAGATCAGGAACAAGCTGTAGATCTATGCCTATTAGCTCTAATGAAACACTTGCCTTGGAATGAGAAAGATGAGTGGGAGGGCTATAGCCCATTATTGTCTAGGATGATATACACCATCTCCAAGCCATGGCAGACATAGATAGTCTCCATGTGCTGGCTTGAGAGGACTAAATTCTCCATCAGTACAACTCTGAATAATTCAGAGATTTGTGCTTGAGTTGATTCTCTTCTAAATTTGATTGGAATAAGACTACTGGGGCCAGTGATGCAGCAGGTGAGATCCTTTCTGCACCATATAGGTAGCTGCAATAAAGTGGATGCTTGTTAGTGGCACTAGTACTGTTATCAGTCTTTTTCAGGATATATATTGGCACTGCAGAGATGTCACAGTAGAGACTGTCTGCCACTTTCTCCTCAAATGCCCTCAATACTGGCATAAGCGCTTACTACAGAAGAGATGAGCTGAGTCTCTGACCTTTCTGCTGTCATCATTCAATGCTCTCACTCACCTGTTCAGATTCATTCAAGTGACCAAATGCTTCAAGCTGACTGCCACATCTCTGAGACAAGCTCTCCCCTGACTCTTTCAATTCCCTGAAATCCTCCTGCTCTATTTCTTTCCCCATCTTCTCCATCTCTACATCCACAACATAATTTACCTTATTTTCATTTTATTAATGACATGGGCTACTCATCTCTCAGGATTACTGATTTTCAACAAGCTTCTTGTTGGTACTTTGCTACTTGCTCATCCCAACCCTTGCCCAACTCTTGTTGGGCCATAGTAGCACCACCACCCACCATTACTCACAGCCTAGCCTAGCCATACCTCAGTACTAATAGGGGAGGTCTGCTTAAAATGGGGTTGAGAAGCTCTAGCCTACTCTTTCTCTGCATATGCAGGGGGGTGGAGCACTCAGATGCTCTTGTAGTGTTAGCTCTTGTCAATAGTGCCATGCAACATGAATGCTAAGCATTTTGTGCATGTAATAAATTGATATTTTTTTTTAAAAAAAAGATCAACTTACTGAAAGTCTATGATAGCAAATTGAAGCAGCTCACAGATCAGTTTGCACAACAGGTAGTGGCAGAATTCAAGACATTCAGAGACAATCAACAGAAAATGCTGTGGACACAGTCATAACTGTCTGAATTGGCAGAACAGTGGTCTTTCATGATCACAATGGGTGTAGACAACCTGGCACTGAACTTTCAACATTTCTATTGAGATGCTTTGCTGGTAGATTTCAAGGCACAAGATGCACTGACTCAGATTGATCAACTATAGTAGTTGTATCACACCACCTCCACCTGCAGCATTTTTCTCTTTTTCCTTTTCTCCAATCAACTAGTATACTCATGTTTGATATAATTTCCCCAAATTGGCAGACAGCTCATCTTGTGTTGTATATATGAATCAAGTACAATCAATTACTTGTACATCATTCATTGTCACTTACTTTGAAAAAAGTGTTTATGATATCGACAGGGAATCATATAGGCCAAATATGCAATCAAATTCACTGGCCTGATGGTCTAGTAGTATGATTCCTTGTTAGGGTGCAATTACTTGTGGTTCATATCGAGGAGGTCCCGGGTTCAATTCCCGGTCAGGCCCATCACAAAGTTTTTGTGTTGCTTTAATTTTCCTTGGGGCTGCCTCAAATTATCTTTTCAATTGTTCATTTTTGATAAATTAATTAGGCTGAGTATCAATAAGATCTCCCTACCCATGAATCAGGATCTAACCATGTAAAAAGAAGCAAGCCAGAGAAAAATGCAAGGTCAGTAAAGAGCCACGGAGTTAAATTGGTCCTGTGCCAATTCAAGTTGATATAGAGGTAGATTACCAAGCTTTTGAATTTCCTTCAACAGAATAAGATATCATAATATCACCCGAAGAATTGTATAGCCAGTCCGGCATTCCTTAAACCAGGATTTGGATTTGTTATAACAGAGTAGTTACAAAACGTAAAGAAGTTTTAGCGAAACCAGCGGGCGGGTCACATGCACCAGATATGCAACTACGTTCACCGGCCTGATGGTCTAGTAGTATGATTCCTTGTTAGGGTAAGCCATGTTAAGCTAAAATCCTTTATATCGAGGAGGTCCCGGGTTCAATTCCCGGTCAGGCCCATTGTTCTTTTTGTATTGCTTTAATTTTCCTTGGGGCTGCCTCACGTACCTTCTCGTTAATTAGTACTGGGAAAAACGAGAAAGGCTCCCTCAAACAAACCGTGGATAGACTCCTTGTGAATGAAGCCTGCACGCTAAAAAGTATAAAATAAAAACACTCATCACTCATTCAACTAGCACAAGGAACGCACACGCCCACACGTGAAAGGAAAGTGTCCCGTACTATACGCAGAGACATACAAAACAAACCACAACAATCCCCCGAAAAAAAAGGGATTCCACACTCCACCTCCATTCGATAATGATAACTCACAAGGAAGACCCAAAACAAAAAAGCAGACACCAATCACAAGCCCAAATGAATCCAGAGTAACACACACAACTCCTCATCCAGATGCCACGGCGAAGAGGGGAGGACGCCTAGGGGTAAATAACCGTTTCGAAATAGGAGATTATACAAAAACCAGACAGGGCAGATAATAATACAGAAAGCTATAGCGGAGCGTACAGAAGAAACGACGACCGAATCAAGGCTGGGGAAAAAAAAAGAAAGAGAAAGAGAGAAAAAGAAGGCGGAATGAATACGATACGCCATGACCTGTCGCGCTCGATAAAAGAGAGAGAGAGAGAAATCGAAATAGGATGTGAACCAAAAAATCAAGCAGGAAGGTGGAGGGGAGGGTGAGAAGATAGTAGTGAAGTGTGGGGGCGGTTGAGGGGGACGATGGGATGGTGGGTGGGGATGGTAGTAGGGAACCATAGTCTAGTTTACTGCATAACAAAGAAAAAGAAAAAAAAAAAAGAAAGAAAAAACCAGTTTACACATCTCCCAAAAGAAGAAAAAAACCCCACACCGCACCGCACAATCACGACTCCGCCTCCACACTAATCCTATCATTAACGCGTTGGCGATGTTGCCGATTTTTCAAATGCACTTCATAATTAGCCAGCGTCTCGCCCGGTCCGGGGGTATAAAGCTACAACACAACACAACATCCATTACACCCATCCATCAGCATCCTACACACACGCACACACACACACCGCAACGCACCTTTCCAGGACAATCCAAACACTTGATACGCCACTCTGGCTGGCTCCCCGCATTAACCTTGCGCAATATCGTCTCGAATCTATCATTAGGATACCGCGCCATCATCGCCGCCTTGGCACCAACAAGCCACTGCGGCGGCTGTCCCACAAAAACAAAAAAAAACGTCAACAAAAAAAAAACCAAAACCTATGCGCCACAGAAACGCACCTCGGCAGTCCGCACAGGACTCATGGGCACAGTCGCGATCCCCGGCACCCCCTTGCCATCCCGCGTCTTACTCGGCGACGCCGACTCGGCTTTACTCCCCCCACCCCCACCCACATGGACCTGCGTATCAGCCATCAACGGCGGCACCTGCGGGTGCGGGTGCGGAGGCGGCGACGTGACACGCCTGTGCGCAGCAGCGCCATTCGTTCTAACACGCTGCGCAAGCGGTGGCTCCGACGCGCTCGACGCCGTCGACACGGGCGACACAGCTCTATCGTCCTCCATCCCCACCGGCGTCGGGGTCGGCGTCGGGGTCTGGCGCGCCGACACATCAAAGTCCCCCGCGGTCGTCGACCGCCCCGGCGTCTGTGGCTCCGACGTCTCCGCCGCCGGCGTGTGCGCGTGCGTCGACGACGACGACCCGTTGTTGTTGTTGTTGTGTGCCCGCAGCGCCGCCGCCGCCGCCGCCCCCCCGCCACCACCGCCGCCCTTCTTTTTGGCAGACGCGACGGCTTTGGTTTGTTCCATCTCCCGCTTGAGACCGCTGTGATACTCCGGATCAGGATTATACTCTACAGGCCTTGGCCGCCGATGTCGATGCCAATACTTCCCTACACCCCCCACCCAAAAAAAAACCAAAGCAAAAAAATAAGCAAACAAGCGCAGGACTCGAACAAAACCACATACCGCACACTCCACACTGGGACTTATCCCCCAACGGGCCTTTTCTCCTCCCCACAGCAATACTATCCGGACACCCGCAATTCGAACAATGCCACACGCCATCAATCATATTCGGATGCTGCCCATCCGCAAACTCCTTCTCCTTGGCCTCG
Organism: Macrolepiota albuminosa; assembly: GCA_027475525.1. Classification (NCBI taxonomy): domain Eukaryota; kingdom Fungi; phylum Basidiomycota; class Agaricomycetes; order Agaricales; family Agaricaceae; genus Macrolepiota; species Macrolepiota albuminosa. Next base: position 441,339 of record JAMWFC010000084.1, on the reverse strand, counting down.
CGCTCGAGCTCCTTGGCCCTCCTCGCAGTGATAACCTTGCTCGCGCGCCCATCCGGCGTCTGCGCTGCCTGCCCGAAACCCACACCCGCACCTCCACCCGCAGCTGCGCCCGCACCGGCCCCGGCCCCAATCCCGGCGCCGCCGCCCACCGTGGGGACGGTAGACACCACGACCGGCGGCGGGGGATCATTCTCCAACGGCGCAGGCAAAGTCGACACATCAGCCGCAGTCGACGGCGTCGGCGCGCCGACATGCGCACGCGGACGCAACACCTCCTTGGGCACCACAGGCGGCTTGAAATGCCCCTTGCCCGCTCCCACCTTCTTCTCCTTCTGCCCACCCTGCACCGTCCCTCCCCCCGCCCCCGCCCCCGCTGCTGCTGCTGCTGCCGCCGACGCCGGGGCTAAAGCAGACATCTGCGCCATCTGCGGCGGCATCTGCGGCATAAACGCCGTCCCGTTCTCCGACGCTACCATATTCGCGATCGTGAGGCTCGCAGCGGCGGCAGCAGCGCGGCGGGACACAGGCGCGTTCGCCGCGGCGGCCAGCGCGAGTGTCGCGGGGTCGAGCTCTGGGAACCCGATCGCAGGCGTGCGGCATGTCCGGATTGGCTCGCGGTCCGGCAGCGCGACGCCCCTTCGTCCGCGGGTGTTGCGTTTCCGCCGCCTGTTCATGTCTTTCTCGCGCTCCTTCTCGTTGCGGTCGATCTCCCCGTCGCTGAGGTAGTTGAGCGTCGGCGTGAACGACGATACTTGGTCCAGCGGCCGCGCGGCGCATGTCAGGCTTGGGAGGAAGGACATGCGTAGGTCTTCGTCTTGCACTGGCGAGCCGTCCGACGGGTGCCCGACGAGGAAGAGGGATTTTTGGTACGTTTGGACTTGTTCGCGGATGGAATGCGATATGGCGGTTCTGGTGTGGTGTGGCGTTAGTTGTGTATAGCGCACGAGAGGATAAATTCACTTGAATTCTCCGCCAAGCCCCAAGTCTTGCACGTAAACCTCTGCAAACTCTTCGGGCGTAACGGCCTCGTTTTCCAAATCCCACTCGAACTGATCATCCAACTTGATGGATCCAACGATAATATCAAGCTTAGAGACCGTGTCAGCTCGTATTAGTAGAGAAAAAAAAAGCAACACACTCTGATCAAAATCCTCATCTCCTCTTGCAACTTTGCCTCGTCAACCTCCATCTCGTCCAACTTTTTGCCCTTGTCCCACGCATCATCGTCCTCTTCGACATCGCCCTCGACGCCCTCATCATCGCCCTCGACGCGCCTCCTCTTCCTCGCCCTCTTACTCCGCTCCCTCGCCTTTGTCCTGCCGCGCGCAGCCCGGCCCACACGGCTCCTCCACCGCGCCCACCACCGCGCGCCCTCGTCGTCGCCAGCACCCAAAGTGCCAGCCGTCGGCTCTGCCTCCTTCTCGTTCAAATCGACCACGGGCATCGGCACGTCGGCGTCGAGGTCAAACAGACCAGAGTGGGCGCGAAAGTCGCTGAGCTGGTCCTGGATAGACTTTGTGATGACTGCATGGTAGTTGGGCGACAACGCGTAGTCTTCGACGACTGATTGTGCAAACACTTCGGGGGTCACGACGGGGTCTGTGTTGGACGTTGGCATCAAGTGCCATGACGTGAAGAGAGACATACGCACCGTTGAGATTCCAAACAAATGTATCGCGCATCTTGTGGTGGTCGACGTCAAACTCGAGCCTGATGGGCACGAGCTGCTCGGGCTTGTTGACGTCTCTGATATCCAACTTTCTCGGACTGACACGCATGATGAGCGACCACGGGAGGACAAGAAAGGGCAACTCACAGTCTGAGCCCCTCGCGCTTGCCCCTCCTCCTGTCTCTATCCTTTCTCCGGGGATACCTGACCTCGAAGACCTCGCGGCCGCGCCTGAAGCGACTCGCGGGTGGAGGGTCGCCGGGCTGGGCACCAGGGACGACGAAGCCCTTTTCCCACCAGCCTCTGGGGCGGGCGCTGAGCTCCTTGCGCATCCTGTCGCGCATGCCGCGGTAGACGGACTCGTACTGGTTGTCGATGGCCATCCAGGCCTTGATGTCGTCGACCTCGTGCGGGGAGAGGGCGGGGATTGTGGTGGGGGACGTGAGGAGGGGCACGATGGTGACGCGTGTGGTGGAGGGGTTGAGGGCGGAGGTGGGGTCGGTGGGGTGGTCGTCGATGGGAGCGGGGCTGGGACGGGGGCGGACAGAGTCGGGCTTGGGGGTGTGGCGGGGAGTGGGCCGGTCAAAGGCGGGGTAGATGTTGTAGGGGGGCTGCTGGAGAATGTGGATGCGGGCCGCCTGCCGCTGGTCGTCCATCTTCTGCTGGCGGCTGAGGGACGCAATGAGCTGGGCCGGATTCACGGCAAGGGCCGGCTGCTGGACGGACATGTTGGCAGGGACAGCTGCAAGGACGGCCGGGTTGATCGCCCCCGCCACTCCGGCCTCGTACGCACTCGGGTTCATCGCCAGCGCCTGCTTGAGACGAAAAGACTCAACAAACACGTCACAACGTCACGGGGTACAGGGTTGTTTGTCACGCGCAGGGATGTGGTGCAATCATGGTGTCAGGCTCTCAAGCTCAAGGATAAAGATGCTGACAATTCTATCAGATCTTCACTTTTAGGCAGTATGATGATGACTGATCCAGTGGAGCGCTCATTGGGTAAATCTAGAGAAGTAGTCATTCCTACAGTTTATCTACTCAATATTCAGAACTGTTTCCCTCCTCCTCTGCATTTTTTCACTAATCACCATATAGATTTGGTAAATAACTCACTGCAGATTATACATACCAAGATCATCAGGCCTTATAATCTGGATGACAAATTCTTGGATAAAGTCTTACTTCTCGACTTGCCCAAGATGATTTCATTGTGGGGCAATGATGATAGCAGCACTTGTTTGTCTCCACTACATTTCCTCAAGGCCTTTAAGAATTTGCTGGAGGCCCTCAAGATGCTGGCTAAAAATCCTACTGCTACTGAAGATTCAGGTGATATGAGCAGCACTTCCACTAACCACACTATAGAACATGAAAAACATCTAGAATTTCTTAGGCAAGTTGATGATTTTGAGGATACATATCCTCTCTGATATAAATTTGAGTGAGAGGCTTGTCTGGAGATTCTCATGGCTAATGTCCTTTTTAACTGGGACAAGTATGCATCCCAGGTAGATGTTATACTCCAATTGCATTGAGTTTTCTTGATGATCAGGGATCTAACAAGTTTCCCCGTCTTGGAAGAGTTTCTGATGCTCCCACTCAACATGGAATGTCCAAGTCAAGCTCATCATTTTTTCAAGACATTTTCCTGGCTTGCCTTATATGCAGAAGGGCTCACCAGTTTCCCAAACATCTGCAAACATCATATTTTTTGAAGATGGAAAGCCTCTCTTCACAAGGCTCACTGGCAACCAACTCGTCATTGCCAAAGGTACACGAGGTGGACCTCTCAAAAAAATCTGTGGCATCTACAACCTCAACCGACCTTGCAACAACCGACATGGTTCCAATGCTCTCCATATCTGTTCTCTCTGCAGTGAAAAGCACCCTGCCTTTGCATGTGCATGCACCTGTTTGTGTGTTGTCAATGGAAGATTCAGTTCCTGAGTCTTGCCACCAATCTCTGCCTGAGGTTTTTTCTTATCAGGAATTTTCATCTTACATCCATCCTTGGGCTCCTGTAGCTCCTGTTTCACTGCAGGACACAGGAATCTTCTTCAGAATCATACATCCATATAATATGGCAGCCTTTAAAGAGCTCCTCATGAAACATGATCTTCTTTCTGCTTACCCTCTTCTGATTTCTAACCTTTCAGATGGCTTCGCTCTTGGAACTCTGCCTATTCTCACTCATTCGGTTGTTATCAAAAATCATTCCTTTGTTGAAAAGTTTTCTAGCGTCATACAAGACTATCTGACTGATGAAATTCGTCTCAGCTGCATGTCTGGTCCTTTCACCTTTGCTCATATCAAACACATCTTACGAGAACCTATATACTTCTCTCCGCTTATTGTTTCAGAACGATTTCAAGGCTCTAATTTACCTCCTAAATATTGTGTCTGCTGCAATCTTTCAAAAGATGATCTAGTTATGGGTGTTTTCTCGGTTAACAGCTACATTGACAAAGACGATTTTCCTACATGATTTGACATGGCTCACAAAGTTGCTGAGCAGGTTTGTCGCTCTTTTCTTACTATTCTTTTCAAATTATCATTTTCCATCTTTCTTTCATGGACACCATTTCACAATATTCTCTTTCTTGTTCTATTTTTATCAGAATTGTCGAATTCCGACAGACTCTAGTTTTTGTTTTCTTGTTTTCTATTATTTCTTTTCTATTCATATTTTCGATTTCTGTCTATGCCACATTATGTTGGTATGACGTCTCTAATCTTGCTTAAATCTTCCATGGTCCCACACATGTGGGCTTCTGGACATATACTTTTCTGGACATGTTTACGTCCATTTTCTTATTTCTTTTCATACGTGACTTCCTATTCTATTTCCATTGTAATGGTGTATCTACACCATTACTTTCCCTCTTGTACTCTGAATTTCATTTTTATTGCCTGATATGCAGGGCTGAGCAACTTTCTTTCTTGCTATTTTATTTCTTCTCTTAATTTTCATTTGTTTCCCATCTTTGACATGTTTTCATATAAAAATTTCTCAAAAATTTTAATTTCTTATCTCAGGTCGCAATAGTGCCTTCCGGGACACAAGCTTGTTGTTTTGATATGAAATCTTTCCATCGCACCTGTCCAGTTTTGCCCGAGCACAAACCATTTTTGGTTGTCAATTTTCAAGATTCTTTTTACGTTGATCATGCACACCCATTCTTTCACCATTATCTCATCCTCTTTGTCCACTTTGCTTTGTCCACCTTTGTTCACTACGTATAAAGAACTGCGAGCGCAGCTTTGAAACCCCATCATCTCACACTGCACTCGCAGGTAGGTCCTCAATCTTACTACTTACATGGTCTCACACTGCGCTCACAGATTAGTCAGATTAGACTTAGATCTTGCATCGTGTTTCGCATCCCCACCCACCGTCCCTGCTTCATTACATTCAGCTCTACATTTCACTCTCTTTCTTTCACTCTCTACTCGTACCTAAATAGTCCCTCATAGTTAGCTTGAGTCTCGGCCTCTCTTTCGGGGGGTCGGCTCGAGAACTTCTTCGGATTCAGAAATACTCAAAGTTTTTCTCGCGCAAAACACCACGCCGACATAAATCAGACCGTATTCCGAAACCCACATTTACACAACTCCCGAAATTCAGCAGACCGGACCGAGACCCAAAGCGGGTTGTCACATGATCAAATGTAATTCGCCAGGACCAAAACCCACACTAAAGTAGCGGGTCTTACAACCTCAGTTATTCTCTCTCATACGGACCGACACTGAGGTTGTAAGCACACGTTCTTCTATTCACTAGAAGTAAACTAACTGATAGTCGATAGTGATTACTGTCCGTTAGGTATGAATCAGTTGTTCTCTCTCATCCGGGACCGGGACCGGGACCGACACTGAGGTTTGATTACTGTCCATTAGTCCGTTAGTCTTTTTGGCTGTGAGATCTGATCCAGCAGTTACCTCGCATGCTCTTCTCGCCGTGAAGATACGGCGCTCGATATACAAAATTCTCATTGCCGGTTTCCTTTCCTGTGAAATAAATCATGATGCGGAGCGACGATAGTATGACTTGTGGAGCTCGGCGCTAATGTCATGGTCACAACATTCTCCCGAACTCCTCGTTAAGATCATCAATCGTCTATGGAGTTCTGATCTGCTTCGTGGACCATATGCTTTTTTTCATGCTGACACATTGAAACCTTATTTTGACCGCTTCCATCCAGCTCTGCTTTAGGGTCTGATATCTCCGTCCTTGACATTTCATCCAGCTGATTCATCGTTATGGTCTAGCTGCGGCCCCACCTATGCTTTTCTGCACTATATTGTGAACTCTTGATTCTCGACTCGGTGTCGGGTCGTTTATCAAAGACCCTGTGCTTTGAAATGTCACGAATCACATTTACAAGGATTTATCCTCTACACCTGCAATACGAGATAATTGCCGGTATTTCTATGATTGCGTGCTTGAATATAAGGCGCAATGTCTTATAATAAAGCACGTTCGTCAAAGACGCCTGTGTCACCCAACGGTTGATCTTCTGATTAAACGAAATAGAAGCGCTTCCATTTACGAGGTCTGAAAATACCTTGACCTCAAATCTATGATTGATATGTCAGTTGTAGGCAATACTCGGAGCTGAATCCATTCCAATGATTCTTTGATTCTCAACATATGACAATACTGGCTTTCCGGAAAGACTTAAAAGAGTGAGAGCTTTGTTAAGGCCTTCAGATAGTCATGAGAGCTGTTATCACTGCATCTTTGCTTGCCTTCATTTCTGAAGCTTCCGCTCGAACATTTACGGTATGTTACTTGGATTAATGGTTATTTCCTCTTGCCAATTCTTCATTAAGGTCCACAATGCATGTCCTTTTACCATCTGGTAGGTGCCATAACAGTCCAAGTTTCTTTCACCCTATAGAATTTTCCAACTAGGCCTGCCGTAAGCTGTCTCGTCTTTGACTTTGGCAACCTGCTGACTTTTCATTCAGATCTTCACTGATCTGAATGTAGCTCCAAACGTCCCAAGCCAAGCAACGGGGTATGCGCGTCCTCACATCAGTTTTTTTCTCTTATCTAACTCCTAGACAACAGCTGGGAAGCCCCGGAATTCAGCGCGGTGAGCTTCTTCGTCCCAGATGATTGGAAGTCTGGGAGGATATGGGTATGGCATTCTTACGTTGCTAGTATTTCCACTCACTATTCATCAGGCTCGCCGTGACTGCGACTTTTCCGTAAACCCTGGTCCTAATTCCTGTCTGGATGGAGGCTGCAACGGTGGTCTTCTCTGTGATCCGCACACAGGAACTGTAAGTTAATGCTCTTTCCACTCTTTATTCTTGCGATTCACAGCATCATTGCAACTACAGGGCGTTCCTCCAGCTACAGTCGCGGAGTTTACGTTGCAAGGAGCGGATAATCTAGACAATTACGATGGTGATACTTGAAAACGTTCTCCTTGTATTCTGGGGCTCATCAAGCCTTAACAGTCTCTCTTGTTGACGGATACAATCTTCCCATGAGCATCACCAACAATAAAGGTTGTCATATCGCTGATTGCCCGGTGGACCTTGGGCCAAATTGTTTGTTTGCCTTTCGAAGTTGTCTTGAAAAAAAAAACTGATTTTCATTCAGGTCCGGCGCCTTTAAAGGGCCCATTTGATTCCACTGGTTTTCCTGTTGGCTGTAAGAGTGCCTGTGAAGCTAACCTCGATGGGAATCAGGGTTTGTATCTGCAAATTGAGAATGATTAGTTGGTTGTTAACTTTGTTTAATGGTTAGCCAACTCTCCCAACTGCTGTTCAGGTTCCTTTAACAGCCGTGAAACCTGTCCTCCCTCCGGTGAGTTATCTGGTTCTGCACTTCTCTTGCTCTATCTCACTTTACTCCAGGTGTGGAATTCTACACATATTTCAAGGGGAACTGCCCAAATTCCTATGCTTATGCGTTTGATGAGCCAAGCGGGACAGCATTATGGACTTGTGATTCGACCCTTGCGGCTGATTACACAGTTACATTCTGCCCCTGATTTCTGCCAGATGCGGAGAACCTGACAATCTCCAGTTTTGTGAATGTTGCGAATGAGAATCTTGATTATTATTCTGTTGGTCCCACTTGAACAATTATAAATTGATTGCAGCTTATTGATGATGGTGGTAAACATTAGTTGAGCTATCAACTTCAGATAGCACCCGGAGTATGTTGTCTTCGAAGTTTTTCACCAACCTTTTGATCTCAAATCAAACTCGGACCTCTTACCAAGAATATTGTAATCTAGTTGCCCAGGTCGGGATGCATGAGCATTAGCAGCCATATAAAGTGACTATCAGACTTACGAGATGGAAGTATGTGTGCCATCACAAAGCTTGCCCATCGAAAAAAAGAAAAGCTCACAACTATCTGTTGATCTGGTGATAATGATATTGTATGTTTCAAGCAAGTGTGCCTTTTTGCAGTGTGGCCTTGACAATTACTAAACAACAGAATCAATTGAAGGGTGACATTGTCGAGACACTACAATGCTTGGAATGTGCAATACAACATGATTTGCTTTCTCGGAAACCTAGTCCTTCCTCCCTTCATGAGACTGAGCTCAAGCAGCGTGAGAACAATGAGGATGACAGTGGTCTTAAGATGGAAGAGGAAGAGGGTTGGAATAAAATCTTTTCTGATGCTCAAGATGATGATTTTGGCATAGACATAGACATTGATTTTGATTAAGTTACTACTTGCACACTCTTTTCTATATAAAATATGTCATGCTAACCATTCGAGGTTTTCTGAAATTGTTACCACATTGTCCAGGATGCAAATTTCACGATCTTATGCTGTGATACGTATGGTGGCTTAGGAAAATAGTTTGACAATTTTGTCACAGGTCGCGATATCGATGCTACCTGTACAGGAGAAGAAAAAGACTTCATTGACCAAGGCTCCCTCGTTGACCCAAAGTATTTATCCCTTCAAAATGTTATGAGCGAGTCTAAAAACCGGGAATGGGCCCTGCAGTCAACTTATTATAGTGTGTGGCTAAAGACCAAAAACGATGCATCGCCTACCTCTTGAACCTTAATTTTCAAGTAGCACATCGTTGATACTGGTCGTCAATCTCCGCCACGTTTCGAACAAGGGATCATTATGTCGTGGTATTATCCTTGCCTTGATCTTGATAGGACTCACAATGGTTTTACTCCATTGATCGACATAATTGATTTCATCTGCACCGACCCACAGACTCAGCACTTGCAAGTTTTGCGTACTGGTAATGATCGTTTCTACATCGTCCTTCCATGAATCGTAATCCCAAGGCGGCCTACATAAGACAAGTACCACGGTATGCAATGCAGGAAGCCAATGGAGAGGTTGCATGCGCATGTCATATGACGCATCTGCCCAGAGATATCTTAGCCTTGGACAAACGATACCAGAGTCAGCCATATCTTGCAGAATCGTTTGAGTCGTCATAAGACTCTGCAATGTGTTTGCAGAGGCAAGGACTAGAGAGCTTGCACTCGACGCAAATCCGGCTATCATTATGAAGACTAGATGCTCCAGTCCAGTGCATTTCTTCAAGACTCGCATCGACCAACGATATTTTACCAAATCATGGAAGAAAATGCTGCGGACATGCGTGGCGAAGAATTCCGCAGGACGGCGAAGGACGGTATATTTAAAAAGTCGTATGTTGGTAATGTCACCAGAACGTAGAAAAGGAAGGTCCAGGTGCGAATGCATTGGGAAGAACTGAAGTTTCTCGTAAATGACCTTTTCGACACAAGCTTGAACGCGCTTGGAAACAACAGCCAACGATGAAGCATCCCTGGGATGCATAAGCGCAGCATACTCGAAAATCAGGTCCTCGATCTCGAGAGGTAAGTCAGGAAACATCTTTGAGTATACTGGTAAGGCAGTTCAAAGAATTTGCTCGCACGCAAGTGAGATACTTTCAAGCCAAGGAGTGCTGCAGCCTCGAGGCGGGAGGATAAGGATGCGAACTGAGTACTGATTGATGAAATCGATGAATCTGAATCATGAATTTAAAACCAGCATGATCCGCGACGATCCGACCCGAAACTGCTTTTCGGAACCTTTTATGAACTACAGACTACTTGCCAAGGGTTTCAGGATACACGCGATGCAGTAGGCCAGGACGAGGAGAAACACGCAAGAAGACCTTTTATAGAATCAGTCTGCTTAGTTTTAAGTACGGCAGCGAAATCAGTTCCGAATTAGAGGGGTTTGGTGGGACACGCAAGTGGAAATCGAGGGTCCGAAAAAAGTTGAGATGTATCCGCCGTCTTTTGAACCCTTGTCTCAGAATAAGTCTTGGCAGAGGCGATGCTGATGCAATCAAGCTTTTGCTAACTTTGCCGACGTGCCAAGTGTCGGATAGCGATGTACTTGGAGGGCATGGTTTACCACAGTCTTTTGAGGCACAACGTCCTTTATGCTCAGCTTTCCCATCTACTCGACGTAATTTTAAAGTCCTCAAGAGCGAGATAACTTCTGACTTGTTCACTGCGTTGGCGTTGTTGGATACGCCCCGGAAATGATAAATAGTGAAGGGCGTGCACATTTGAATATAGGGCCTTCTATTCTCGGGGGGAAATCGAAGCACTGACGTCCCGGGTGTCAAAACAACGAATTCTTGGTATCGCAGGAAACCACGAGATGTGATGATCTATTCATTATTGGATAATCGTTTGCGTTCGTTAGACGAAAACGGCGGCAAGGAGCGAAAAAATTGAGTAAGTACATCATATCAAGATCAACATCTGTCCTCACAATAAGGAAGGGTGCGTCTGATCCTTCCGGAACATATATCAAACATCATCCGAACAGAAGTCTATTTTGGCGACCAGTAGTAGCATGTCATGAAGTCGAGGTGAAAGCTCTCTCCAAAGCCGGCCACTAAGCAAACTGAGGAGGAACATTGAACGTCGTTGGGCAAGACTCTTGTCTTGACCTAGTAATTGCATTGCAAGAAGGAGCAAACACTTAAGCTTTGAAGTCGTATTATGAAGCTGAAGTGACTCATTTACCGTTTCTCAGAAATTCTTCAATGAATCCCGAAATGAAAGTCATTTTCTCCGCAACCAGGAAGTAGATATGTCTCGAACAATGACACATTTCTGGTACCAGGCTTCGTCGCAACATTAGAATATTATCCTGACACCGGTTGGTTTGGGTTTACGCGTCTCATCCATAGTTTGATATGCGAACTCAAGAGGGTAAGTGTTTGAAACTGTTCACCTTAAGTTGCGGAAGCCGAAGATGGCGGAAATGTCAATGTGACAACGGGAGCAGTGGAATCTCTGATAGCACCTAGCACCAAGAGCGATCTGGAGACAGTGCTAGTGCGAGCGGCGTGATTTTGACTTTGAGTAGTACCCTCATCCGGTTGTACCGACTTTTGCATCTCCTCGGGCGTTGCACAGACCGCACCAGAAAAAAAAAGAGAGAGAAAAGTTCATCTGCTAGCTGTCGGACAGCAGCTTGTTGTACTAAGGCATCCGGATTCTCTTGAAATTGGGGTAGCATAATCGGGCCAGTTAGCCATGCAACTTGTAAGCATGGATAAGACCTCACTCTATCTAGGTGAGACGGACGCGTCTATTACCGTTAGAAAAAGTGCCAAATCGACCGTCTTGTCTTGCTTTGATTGCAGTAGGTCTAGATCTGTTTACTCCGAGTCGTCCTTGGCTCGCCAATTCTGGCATCCTGTTTTCCTTATTTTGCGCCGATCTCTTGCGCCGACGTTGAACAAAGCTTGTGCATCAAGATATTACCGGAGGAGACTGGCGGAACGTCAAATTGAGCGGCGTCGGATGATGAGTACTTCACGACTGACCTCTGTAAATCCAGTCATATACATACCCTGGCCCGATTTACAGTACTGGCTGGACCACGGCAATGCGTTCACCTAGTTGTTACTCGCGTTCAAACCGCTCCATAAACGCCACATCATCATGGAATTCTTTTGTAGGTGACAAACGTACATTTTGAACTACCGCGAGCTCAAAGATCTTGTAATATTCTCGATGAGTTCCGAATCGGGCTGGGCTTCGCGGGCGTGAACGGACATAACAAGAGGACACACTTCAATGGAAATGAGGTTGAGCCTCTTCTGAACGATGAAAGCATCGTGGAGTGGAGCTTTATGCATATGCATTATGGATCATGTCATCTTGAAGACGCCGCACGTCGTCTGGCTACAGCGCCAAACAAGCAACCGCGAGTAGATAACTTCTTCGCCTTAGCCTGACAAGCCATGACGCGTATGACGCCTTGAATATTCAAAACCGCCCCACACTTTCTTCTTCGTCATATAAATTCTGCAGCCTCTTGGCACGTTCGGTATGTCCAACCCGCCATGCTCAATCCCAAGCTCGACTGAAAACTCTTCTTCGAGACTTATGTCAATCTTTTATCCTTCTTCATCGTCGAGTATTCCCTGGCTAGAGGAGGTACCCAGCAACCAACACGATTTCGCGTCTAATAAATCCTTGGTGCCATCGCAAAAACCCTATGTCGTGCTGAACAACCCAGAACCCCGGGTGGTGAAGTCAAATAACGCGTGCGGCGACAGACGAGGCCCCGGCAGCGAGAACAGCCAAGAGCAGGGCGCGATGATGGTGAACGGAGGCCACTTCCCCATGTGGACACCGGGAACAATTCGAAAGGGCCCGGACTCAAACATTTTCCACGACTGTTCCTCACGCCTTCTTCCACCATTTCCCAGCCTTTCGTCTCTCGAAACCCCCTTCGAGCTGCCTCAACCAACGCCATCATATCGATCTAGAGCCAAGTTCAGACGCCGAACCTGGCTGCTCTCGTTTCTATCCAGATTTCGGCCCTCACGTCTACTCGCGCAGTCCACTTTCTACATCGCACTTTACTTTACGCTCAATCTCGCCCTCACTTTATACAACAAGTCGGTCCTTATCAGCTTCCCTTTTCCTTACACACTCTCTGCATTGCATGCCTTCTGTGGTTCCGTTGGTTGCACAATCCTTGTCCGGACTGGACCAACTCCAGTCCCTCGGCTGAACACGCACGAAAAACTCATTCTCTTGGCTTTCAGTGGTCTTTACACTGTTAACATTACAGTCAGCAATGTATCATTAGGTCTCGTCACAGTCCCAGTACGTATATCTGACATTGCCGGGTTACAGTTCTAACTTCATTCACAGTTTCATCAAGTTGTTCGGGCTGCCACCCCGCTCTTTACAATCCTGTTCTCTGCATTGATTCTCGGTACAAAGAGTAGTCGCTTGAAACTGTTGGCTCTCCTGCCCGTTGTGGCAGGGGTCGGTTTTGCGTACGTCTGCGAACTTTTCCTCCTGTAAAACAGTTGTCCTGAACCACAGCGTCTTACAGCACATATGGCGACTATTATGCCACTCCATGGGGCTTCCTCTTAACTTTCCTTGGAACTATACTTGCTTCTCTTAAAACTGTTTATACCAACTTCCTCCAAGTACCATCGCCCACTGTACGATCGTCCAAACCGGACTCGGAAAAACCTTCAACCGTCTCAGTATTATCTCCACGTCATAGCAAGCTTCCTCCACTCACACCCCTTCATCTTCTGTACCTGCTTTCTCCGCTTGCCTTCATCGAGTCTCTCATTCTCGCGTATTTAACTGGAGAGCTAGGCCATGTCCTTGAATCTGTCTTCCCGCAAAGACACATCTTTACGCGCTCCGTGCCATCGTCCGGTCTTGGTCTTGGTATGCCAAATTCAAAGCTTGTGCTGTTGGCTATCAATGGAGTGCTAGCGTTCGGCTTGAATGTCGTCAGCTTTAGCACAAATCGTAAGGTTGGGGCCTTGAGTATGACCGTCGCTGGTAAACATCTCCTGTACCGAAGATTATTGCATGTTGATTTTTTCTCTTCTAGCAAACGTTAAGCAGGTCTTGACAATTTTGTGTGCAGTCACCCTCTTCGAGCTGACCATTACCCCGATGAACGCGGTTGGAATTATTCTCACACTTATTGGTGGTGCGATGTATACGTCGGTTGAGCTTAGAGAGAAACGGGAACTGTCATGATTTCATTGACTTGACAAACGCATTATTAGATGGTTATTAGATTACACAAGCTTGTCAATAATTGTTGAATTGTTCCGATCTTCTCTCCGAGCTTGTCATGTAAAGCGTGTAGCTATGTGTTTAACAAGTCCGTATCGATTAGTGGTTAAATCATCTCGTTGTGGTTCCAATTGCTCCGAGAAGCCGCAGGCTCGAATCCTGCTACGGACATAAGAATTTTATATGGAGTTATTTTTTTCTTATATGTTGTGCGGCTGAAGTGTGCTTAAGTTATATCTTCAGCAATTAAATATTATCGATTGGCGTTACTCTCGAATCTGCTGAGTAGATAGAAGTGATCAGTACTACTGTATGCACTGATTGAATTGTTCGTCATCAAGTGTCTTCTTCGTCCAGGGACTTCCATACGAGTTAAAAACAATGATATTTGGCTGGCCAGGGCTGAGTACTCGTCGCTGCCAAAAAGGCTCGGATGTGCCCCATGGTTATCCATCCTCAACTCGGTCCTTCGTCCTGTCTGTCATTCTGACGTCTTGCCAAGACCTTGCGAGAATGGCAAGGTACCATAACCAGCTGGCCTTCTAATTCGGGAGGGTAGTCATCATTCTTGGTATTCGCAAGCTAACAAGGGCCCCAAACTGGAATACCACTTTGGAAACGTTTTGCTAAGGTCCTAGCCGAGGGCTCTTCCCCCAGCATTCCATGAGTCACATCCGCTGGACGGCTGGCAGATCGGGCAACGTACTTTAGTAGTCTGCGGCTTGAGAGATATGGGGCATATGTCTCACTTAACCTGGCTAGAATAGTACCGCCTAAACTTACTCCACAAGGAGTGAATATTGACGTGATCCCCAATTGGAACAATCAATGTGCGGATACATGATATCTACTATAGGACTCAGTAAATGGTATGGATTAGCTTGGAGTAATTATGGTGAGATCAAGCGATCCAAGGATCGTTTCTTGAGAGAAATTCAGCAAAGCATTCTTTGTGTCTCGGAGTGCTCGAGTCGGCAAGTCGAGACGATGTTCCGTTATACCTGCTTGTACGCCTTAGCGCTATCTTATGGATTCTGCAAAGAGTTTTTGAGGTTATGAATAAGCCCAAAATACACACACTATTGTCAAAGGTTGAATCCGGCGAGAGGTGCATCGCATCGAAATTACATAATTACAAGTTAGCACGTACGTAACCAAATAAATAAGTCGTGTTTTGTCGCGTTCTTCTTCGACGGTCAGCTTTTATTCATCTTCGGTCAGCTTTCCTGCCTTTCATGGCCACCCTCGCATTCTTCATGGTCAGCTCTTGTTGCCTTGACCCTCTGACAACTATCAGTTGTGTTGAGGGGAGACTTGCACTAGCTATCAGTATATTGTTCCTTATTGGTGATAGGCTTCTACTCAGGCTGAGCGCATCAAGGGTCATTATAGGATTACCGACATTTGACATATTGGAGACTCTAGTGATCTTCTGGGACTCAGGATATCTTTGGCTTTGGCACCTCATTGCAAATTCTATTTATCAGCTTCATTCAACAATTACCAGTCCTTCAGCACACACTATCTGTCGACTTCAAGGATTTAGGAGGTTTAGGACTCATAGCACTAGCACAATGGCAGGGAGGTAACTCTGACTAAACCCTGATCACTTCCAGAAGGGGTTAACATTAGGCACTGCCATTTGACAAGGCATCTCAATTAAAAGTCTAAAGAATCAATGACAATGGCACAGGATATACTAAAATCTGATATTTTGACTTATCAGAAATTGATACAATGTTCAATGCCAACATTAGCGCTCATGGCATTTGTCAAGAATTTTCTGACCATACTCCAGAGAAGCCTGGCCAATTAGAATTATACTAAAAAGTGAGCAGATCCATACAATTTTAAGTCAGTGCAGAGTTGCTGTAGCCAATGGGCTATAACACTGTTAGTCACCGTCATCCATGTGCTGCTGGTCACCATCAACAGATTGCTGTTAGCTAGGACCATAAGAAGAGACACTAATTGGTAGTGCTATGAGTAGACTTATCTTGGAAATGCAGTAGCGTATAGTATAAAAGATAGCGACTACATATGTATATAACAACGAATTGTAACCCTTTGAGCACCAAGTTACACTCAGTGTTCGAATTGTGCTAGCTTGTTTTAACTTCATTACTAAGTTGGGCACTAGCTTCATCTTTATCATCTTTGCCATTTGTGGTGCCACCTATAGGCACATTATGTTGTGCTATTCTTTTTCTTTTCAATATCCTTGCCTGGACTATAGCGCTTACAGTTAGCTAGGTAGCATCTGAGGTGCTATCATTTAGTGCATTGACTCATTATATTTGCTTGAGTACACTGGAACTTTGTCAAAACTCCTCACAACTATGCATGACAGGTGCTGGAGATGATGTTGTACTGTGTATTGTCCAGTGCACCCAACCACAGTTGGTGTCATCATCAGATGCCTTTCAGCCACTCCTGTATGTGGTGGCAATTGGGAGGCATTATTAAACCTTAATTATTTTTCTTAAATTACCGTATGGTAAACAAATGCTACCCTCAGTCAACAACATAACATATTGGAGTGACTGAGGATAAGCAAAATTTACTTACAGCTTACTTACTGCTAACTAAAAGTACCTTTAAAATTCTTAACAGGTAATAATATAAATTAGTCAACATCATAACATTGGAGTGACTGAGGAATTCTGTAATTTTTAACAGGTTATTGGCCTCAATTTGCACTTACAATATGGCAAGCCCTGCTCTGAACCGCAACTCACCACAAAATCCACATCCCAACTTACATCTGAAAAATGTCAGCAACAAACTTGTCCAACCCACTTCACTTCTCTGAGGACACACCCACATTGACGATATAAATTTTATAACATTCAAAAACCAAGTCTTGATAGCAGCAAGAGCACAAGATACCTATAAATATCTTTATGATACTATTAAAAAGCCAATGTTGGCACAAGACACAAAACAGAAAGATGACAAACCTACAGAATAGTACTTGAAATTCCCATCTTTAGAAGAATGGGAGAAAAGAGATGCCTGAGCTTTAGGCCTAATCATATATGACACAAGAAACCTTGTAGGACTTGGAATAAAAATGAATAGTGGCCAGCTCAATTCTCTGATCTCAACTTTATTAAACACTTCTGGAAGTACTTTATAAAGCAGCTTAAGCAGTATGAAATACCTCCTCATGATGTGCATGAATTGTGGAAGAGTGTTGCAAAGGAGTGGGATAAAGTACTACCAGAAGTATGTCAAGGACTGATAGAAAGCATGCTTAAAAGGATTCAAGCAGTTATCAAAGCAAATGAAGGACATACAAAGTACTAGATACCAAAATTAAAGATGCTCAAAAAAATATCCCAATTGATGAATATTTCAAAATGGTCATTACTCCATCAGTTTTGATTTAAATTAAATGAGATCTGTAACTACAATGTCATAGTATTTTACATGCTTTATTCAAAATTTTAAGTACTTTAAATCTTTTTTTTTTTTTTTCCTTTGGTGGAGTCATAGCAAAACAGTAGACAGCATATATATATGACAGCCTCTATAGTTCAGGACTTGTGTGGTTTACTTGCTTTGATAGAAAAAATTTACTTATCTGCACTCAAAATTGTGGGGCCACCTCATGAAAATGCCTTTGCATACTTAGTGTGAGACTCAGTCTTCAACCAATACCTACTAAAACTGCATTCATCTTCCTCCACAACTTGAGTGGTGTTGATCTTTCTTGCAGGAGGTTTTGCTATGTTTTCTTCATGAGGCTGGTTTTTTCTGCCTTCTTTCTAAACCTCTCTGCATCTGTGGCAAGGCAGTCCACTTTTAGCTTTTTAGCAATTGCAGCACTATACCTTCCTTCCATCTCTTGCTTAATCAGAGCCTGTCCAGGTCTGAGCCCCTTGAGATTCTCCACTTGCATTTGGCTTTTCAGATTGTGTGTGCTACTTTGAATATTACAATTGTCCTGTATTATTTCTCTCCGGAGTTCTTACACTCTTCCCTTCCTCCAGGGATATTGCACAGTCTAGTATATCTCTTAAGCTCAGTTTGTTATATGTGAGGTCTTTTTTTTCCAGTAGAACCTTAGCTAAGTTCCATACTGGGACCTGTCCAGATACTTTGCACTCAGTCAGTATATGTTCTAGCAACTCCTTCATGCCATATTTTAGGCATATTGCCTTCTCTTTGCAATCAGATATGTTATTCCAATATTTCCCTACCTTGTATGCATTGTGCATATCTTTTCAGAGAAAGTTCTTCATCTTTTTTGACAGGATTTTCTTTCTCGGAGATTTTCATATAATGTTATTGTTTGATAACATGCCTGTTCTATCTTTGTAGGCCTACCTTGTCTCATCAAGATTTGTCTTGGTGTCTTGACATTCTGGGGGGGTTGGGTTTCTAAAATACTCTTGTAAGCAATTGCTTGCATTAGGGTTGTAAGTTTTGCATCTATTAGGGCATATCTCTCAGAGATTCTTAGGTTTATAAGATCTGGGTCATGCTTCCTTGCACTCTGTCTAGCCAGCAGGTTGGCTTCCTTGTTACCCTCTATGCCTGTGTAGCCTTTGACCTTTTCTGTCAGGGGACTTCTCATTTCTTCCTTCTTTTACTTTTTATTCCTTCACTCTCCTTTTATTCATTTTTTTATTTCTTCTATCACTCTTTCATTTTGCTGTTTCTATTCTCTCAACACTATTTGTTAGTACTATTCTCAGCCTTTGAGGTGCTCTGGTTCCTTAGCTATCATTCAGACAAGTGTGGGCCCTTCAGTACTGCTTCCAGACTGCTTATATAAGCCAGAGTTTTCCTTAGTTTGCTGAGCTGATCCACTCTTTGTTATTGTGCCAGAGTAGGAATTTTGTTACACTGTTGATTGTTGTAAGGGCAACCTTTAGAGTCTGTGGCTCAGTCACACAGCTGGCAGAGGGAGATCCAAAGAGAACAAGTCTAGGGATTCCCTATGCCAGGTTGGATGCTTCTGGGGCCTCTGAAGCATGGAAAACAACTGTACAGTACAACAAAACCTTAAAAACTTGAAAATTGCCTATACAAACAATTGCACAAATAAGGGGCAAACTCTGGCAAACTCTGGCTTATGTAAGCAGTGCTGAGGGCCCACACTTGTCTGAATGGTAGCTAAAGAACCAGAGCACCTCAAGGGCTGAGAATAGTACTAACAGATAATGTTGAAAGAATAGAAACAGTAAACTGAAATAATGTCAGAAGAAATAAAAGAATGAATGAAAAGAGAGTGAAGAGATAAGGAGTGAAAGAAGGAAGAAATGAGGAGTCCTCTGACAATTGTAATTTGTGAGTCACTCTTTTTCAGTATTGACCGGTTGTCTGAAACTGATTGGGCTACTACAATTATAGCCACAGTCTCCTCTGTATTGTTTGTCTGATTTATTTCTGGTGGTAGTCTGACTACTTTATTTCTTGGGTCCTTCTTGAACCATACTCCTGCTCCTGCTGCTGTTTCCCCTTTTTTGTCTCTCATATACAACCTGTTGATATAGAATTGTTAACAATGTTGGGTTCTTTTCAGGATTGCAGCTGTAGTCAATTTTGTTATTTGTATTTCTCCAATTCTTTGTAAAGACTCTGAACCTCTCACTGAGTGACACTCTAGTTGTGAAGTCCATTCTAAAGAGGACCTGCCTTTTTTGTCTAGCCAAGCCTTTTCCTCTTTCCCTAACAGTCTTGAATTGGCTGGCATATTAGGGTTTCATTTGCAGTATAGTTTGCTGAGGTGTGTCTTAGCTAGTTTGCTGCACTTATGTAGGTTTTTGCATCCTGCTCTTCTCATGTCTCTACATTTTCTGCATGCACAGTTCTTTCTGGCCTTGTAGCCCCTGGATGTTGGTGCTAGTACATCTCCCTGACTTTTCATATCCTCCACTGATTGTATGTTATGTATATCTCTTAAGCACTTCATTCTCTCAGAGTTCAACTGATATTGTCCTTCCTTCATTGTTCCTCTGTGACACAAGGATAAGAAAAGAACAAATTGTATCAACAACATGAGTTATAATTTGGCACTGGTAATTATAGTTCATTTATTTCAACAGAACAAGAATTTTGCTCTGGAGCAAAACATGGTTGATGTAGGCCCATTGGCCCATTCAATTAAGCTAATTGTACTGATGATGTGTCCATTGATATGTCAGAGTTACCCTCACTATCTTCATCATCATGCCTGATAGCAAACTATGAAGACATCACACTTACCAGATCTCAGAGGCCATATATATCAGACGACTTTGCATTTTTGACAGCAGACTACCTGCTTGATGAGGATTTCTTCTATTCAGACACATTACATAGATTTAATGAAGAGGAGGAATACACATCAAATGAGTAATTTAATTGTTAGTTACTATAATTCATAGCTTTTCTGTTAGTTATTTTTTGTTAAGATTAACCATTCTGTTGTTTTGATCCATTATGCTACTCTCATGAACGCAAAAAACCACACACTACTCAACAATTACACAAGGGGGACTTGAACCCTTGAATTGTGCACTAGAAGGAATATAGACTAACAATATTCTGCTAGACCACAGGATGTTGTAAATAAAATTACAACCTTACTTTGTTTATCATACTATGTAGTAAATAACAATTAGTAAAATGAAGTTGAGTTTTGTCTAATGTGCACTAGCAGGAGTCAAACCTGCCTCTTATGCACAATATGAAATATCAATGTATCAATATTTCATTGGACCACAAATGCTTACCAAGAATCAGTACAGTGTATATGTAGTGCAAAAATGCAGCAGTATAAAAAGACACCATTATACATCATTAAGGTGGACTAGGGGAGTCAAACCCGCCACTCCACACAATACTGAATATCAATTGACAAATATTCCACTGAACTACTGGGACTAGTTGCAACCTCATGGTATATACATAGATTGGTCAAAAGACACTATTTCAGTAAATTCATTTGATCCATTTATCTTCATATACAGGACACAGGTCCACCAGACTTGTTTCCCCTCTTTCAACCCAACACCATCCCTACTAAATTGGTTGTCATTTTTACACAAGAAGATTTCTTTGGATGTCAGCTACTGTCTGCTGACATTAGCTGTGGCAGCTCACATGCCAACATCAGCTACTATCTGCTGGCATCCTAGCAGACAGCAGACACTCACACATCCTCTTCCACTCTTCCGCTCTTTCTCCTCAGTGCCATCCTCTTCACTCTCCAGACTATCTTACATGCCATCCCTGTCCACCACATGCACCCCACTTCCCTCCTCCCCCCTGACCTGATGTCCAACATCTGCTATGTCCACTGGCATACTAGCAGATACTCATGCTCCTCCTCTTCCTCCTTCCCCCTCTTTCTTCCCACCCCTATCCTTCTTCTGCCACCCCATGCAGTGGATGCCCATGCACCCCATTTTCTTCTCTTTTGCTCTGATGTTAGGCAATGCCAGACAATGCCAGGGGTTGCTGACGGATTCCTGTGGATGCTAATGGATACCAGCAGATATCCAGTGGATGCCGACGGATATACAACGGATGTTGATGGATGCTAACAGATGCCAGCAGGTCACAATAGCTGCTGACAAACTCCGATAGATGCCAGCTGATGGCTAATGATGCCAACGTCCCTTTCAAGCCACAAAAACTCTTTTAGGAGGTATGCCACCCCTCTTCTACCTCAAAATATCCATACAGGGACCTGTGAAAACATAGGTGGGTGTTCATTTATTGTGTTATCCAACCTTTGAATCTATCTGTTAGTAACAGACCTGTGGTGCAATGGTTAAATATGCATTCTGTTGCTGGAGGCTTCCTCAAGGCCAGAGGTTCTATTCCCCTCCACAGGCATAAGGGAGATCAGAGCTGCCTTTTTTTTTTTTAATCAAACCAGCCTCTGTGGACCTGTGTAGGCCTCTGCAAATGTCTGCTGGTGCCCTGCACAGGCCTGCATGGGCCCACATAGGTTTGAGTCTGTCAATATACATCTGTGTAGATGTCCACTGGTGGCTTGCATAGGCCTGCGTAGGTCTGCAGGGCCCTTTTGTGGACATATGCTAGCATTGGAGATGGGGGTGAAAAAAGGAGGGAAGGGGAGGCATGCAGCCTCAAGTTATTGTGGGGAGGAAGGGAGAGGGAAGAGAAGTGGGGAACCTCAAGAAGGGTTTATTCATGCCATGACATCCACCAATGGAGAAGGTTTTCACTTGTGGGCTAATGCCCACTGGTGGCTGCTGATGCACATTGATGTCTGCTAGTGTTCACTGGCATCTGTCAGGCCTACGTGTGCATGTATGTGCCTGCCTTTTATTGATCTACTAGACCATATCATACAGTATATTGTGACACATCCGCAGCTCTGTATTTTATGGCACTGTGGGCACTGCTCTACTCCAGTGTAGTGGACTCTGCTGGACATGTATAGTATGGCACAAAGCAAGCTCCTGTACAACGTATGACATGTACCGTTGTGATGCCCTACCCTAAACTATGTGATAAAACTAATTGCTATCTGAATGCCCAATAGTGGTCACCATGCACCACTGCTCAAGCTTTTCAAAGAAGGATGGAACTCTTTGCATGACACTGGATGCACATCAGCACAATAACAACACAATAAAGGATGTTACTCCTTTACTAGATCAAGAGGTGATCTGAAAAGATATGGCTTGAGCCAAGTACCACTTGGATCAACCTTACAGATGCTTACAAGCAGGTGCATATCTGCATCAAAGATATATCCAAGACCATGTTTGTTTTGATCATAGGTATGTTTATTAGCAATATAATATAAATTGGAGATCATAATGCCTTAGCTACCTTTCAAAGATTGATGACCTCTATATTTTGTAATATGATAGGATATTTTATGCATGTTTACTTAGATGATATATATATTCATCTTCTTAGATTTTATTGAGGAGCATGAACAGCATCTCAGAGTCGTGTTCAAACAACTATGCAAGTATAAACTGTACTTGAAATAGAAGAAGTGCAAGCTATATGCTCACAGTATAGACTGCCTTAGGCATATTATAGACAAATAGGGTATTTACTCAGATCAAGACAAGCTTGATCACATATGCAAGTGACAAATGCCATGAATTTGCAATGACATTCAACAATTTGTTGATGGCTATGATGCAGAATGGGTTATTGTTCAGCTCATATTCACTACACCAGTGGTGCTTTGAGATGGTAAAGAAGACCTGCACTAAGACTCTGGTCATTTGACCTATTGATCCAAGACAGAATAAGCCCATTTGGCTCATATGCAACATGTCTAAGATGGGCATCAGAGCTATGTATGGCTAAAGAAATAGCTGGCAGACATGCCACCCAGCAAAGTTTACATCAAAGAAGTTTATGACTACCCAGCAAAACTATACTGCACATGAGCTGAAAACCCTAGCAATACTTACGGCTCTCCTCAAGTAAGCAGATAAGTTGATGGAGTATCTTATTCATATTATTATCAATCACAAGATGCTTGAGTTCTTTAAAACTCAGATAAACTTAGCAGCACATCAGTGGCAGTAGATTGACTACATGTTGAGATATCAGCTTGACATCACCTATGTTAAAGGTGAATTCAACAAAGTAGCAGACTGCTTGTCTTGCTACTTTGAGAGTGAGGTAGTTGGAGAGCCTCATGAGCCTCATGAGTATGTGCAGGCAGACTGCTATATTTACCTCAATGGAGAGGATCTACCTCTTCACTGATATCAGGAGCTCAAGGAATATGTCCTAGAAGTATATGTAATGTACAATGAGGAACAGAGGTAAAGCACTTGCCTCAAGGAGCAGTGCAAAGAATAGGACATTGCTGCTAAGCTATTAAAGGAAAACAAGGCTCTGAATCCAGCATTCCCTGGAGTGCCCAAGAATTTCAAGCATCCCTTCACTCTGGCTGAGATGCTAGAAGGCCTTCAGCCTAGTCTCTGAGCCTAGGCAAGTATGACTTCTATAAGGAAGTAGTATAAGAGTATACACTGATAGGCTTCTACTTAGGCTGAGCACATCAAGAAACACTATAGGCCTACCAATACTTGGCAGTCTGGAGACTCAAATGACCTTTTTAAATATAGGACATTGCTAACTTTGGCACCCCAACACAAGTTTACTTACCAGTCTCGACCACCAATTATCAGCCATTCAGCACCTACTATCTATTGATTTCAAGGACTCAGAAAGCTCAGAACTCATAATGCTAGCATGATGACAGAGAGGTGACTCTGACCAAACTCCAATCAATTCTAAAAGAGGTATTATTAGATGCTGCCATTTGTCAAGGCATCTCAATCAGAAATATAAAGAATCAATGATAACAAGACAGGATATACTCAAGCCCAACATTTCAATTTATCAGAAAATGGTATAATATTTAGTGCCAAGATTAGTGCTCATGGTGTCTGTTGAGGATTTTCTGACTATATTCCAGAGTGGCCTGGCCAATTGAAATTATATTAAAAAGTGAGCAGACTTATACAATTCTAAGTAGTTTTAAAGTTGCTATAACCAATAGGCTATAATGCCATTGATCACTATTATCCATGTGCTGCTGGTTGCTGTTGACAGGTTGCTACTAGTTATAACCATAAGAAGAGGTGCTAATTGGTAGTGCCACAAATAGACTTATTTATAAATTATAGTAATGCATAGTATAAAAGATAGCTATGCAACATATAAATAACAACAAATTATAATCTATTAGCACCCAGTTACTTTCAGCATTCAAATTGTACTAGCTTGACCTGACTTTGTTACTAAGTTGTGCACTAGCATTGTCTTCATTGTCTTCATTGTTTATAGTGCCATCTACAAATACATTTTGCTGCACTATTTTTTCTCTTCACAATATCTTTATTTAAGCTATGGCATTTACAGTTTGCTAAGTAGTATCCAGAGCACTATAATCTAGTGCAGTTGGTATCATCAACATACAACTCCCTCTTTGTTGAAGTTATCAGCAACTCCAATAATCATCCACAATTCAAGCAAGAGCCTGACGGTATATTAATGATAGACAACCATCAGAGAGTGTCTATAATCTGTATTCTATGCATGTGGAATATTATTACATGCATATTGGACCAGGCACATGCTCTAGTAGAGCATATTGATGCTGCGTGAATGTTGGGATATATCTGAAGATGGTATTAGTGGCCACATATAGTCCAGAAGATTACCAAGTTCTGTGCATTGTGCGCAGCATGTCAAAGAGCAAAACTGTCCTCTGGACTTTCTGCTAGAAAGCTGCACCAGCTTCCAGTACCAGTAAAATCCTGGATCTCTATTGAGATAAACTTTATTGGTCTATTCTCTAAGTCTAGAGGGTTTGACTATCTGGATAGTAATTTGTTGAATGACTAGCATTGTGCATCTCATATTGGTGCAAACAATGCTGACAGCTAAAGAGCTGTCATGGATCTACCTCTGAAAGATTGTTAGGCTGCATGGGCTGCCTAGTACTATCATGAGCAATTGTGACTCAAAATTCATGTTGCAATGGTGAAGGGAACTCCACAAAGTATTAGGAGCCAGACTCTTTATATCAGCATTGTTTTATCTGCAAACAGATGGGCAGACCAAGCAGGCAAACCACAGTATAGGTCAGATACTATGAGCAGTTGTCTGCCCTGATCAATGAGATTGAGTTGATTGGTGCCCACTCATCAAGTTCATAATTAATGCAAGTATATCTGATGAAAAATGCTTTGTGTTACTCAAACAACCATGCAACAAAATACAATACACTATATGATAAGACAGCCAAGTTATTGAGTTATCAATAAAATACATTTTTAATAGTAACTCACTCACTTACACAACATCTGTACTCTGTAGATGTTTTCTGTTGTTATTCTTCTACATACATTTATACTGCTTATTCTATTTACATAACCTCATGACTGCACTACTACTTAATAGTATTTGGTGCTGGCACTCATGCATATCTGCCATTTTATTGCATAGCAGATAGATGAGGAAAACGGTGAATATTGAGTTGACTACAGTTACTGATCAGTACTTTGATGTCCTGATACATGCTAGCATTGTCAATCTAGTATTCTGGTGAGTTTTTATGTACACTTTAGCATTTACAGGCAATTTTATGACAACAAATTTTTATATTTATGCCAGTTCTTATACTCATAGAGATCAGAATGCTAGACATCTTACAATAAAGAAATTTGATTGGAACAAATGACTTGTAGCTGCTTTTCACATACATTTGGGCAATGACAAGCAACAATTAGATGAAGTGTTTACTTATTTAGTTTTGGGTGCTTCATACATCTGGATGGCTTGCTGTATTACAGTCAATCACATCATTTTAATTTGATTGACTCAGCATCATATGTTCAATAATGTGTTGAGAGAGATTGTGAATCTTATGTTTAATCTTGTATTTATTTATTGACTGATTATATTAATGTGGACACATTACAGAACTCGCATAAGAATGACATATCTAGTTTGATCATATTTTGTATGTAAGTCTTTTTTCATACATATCATTTATCAAGCCTTATATATTGTTCAGATAACTTGCATATTTTATCATAATTTAACATACTGTATTATATGTCAATGTACAAGTATATTTGTAAAAGTGTAAAAAGTAAAAAAGAATAATTAAAAAGAAAAAAAATCATATTAAAAATATATGAACAAATTGTCAAGTTTGTAACAAGGTAGATCTTAGACACACTGTGCTAGCAATAGCCCATACAAGCAAGTATAAGAAAAGTAGAGTTTCAGAGAAGCTGAGCAAGCAATCTGTTGGAGTCCTAAAAGGACATCTTAACCTTGCTTTGTGTGCTCACGGCCATTGGCCACTGGCCACCACATCAATATCCATTGTCTGAAAAGTACATTGACCCTTACTCAATAGCTATATATACACTGGCTCAAAAAACTGCTCCAATGTTTGGCCTTTTTAGAAAGATTCACATGGTATGCAACAATTATCTAAGTAAAAAATCATAGAAAATCACATGACATACAACTGCATCTTGGCTTTATAATAATGTAGAGATCATGTGATTTGGACAAGAACTTGCTGATTAATAAATCAAACAAAATATTCAATCATTGGGGCAGTTTTTTAACCTACTTTAATTTACTTTAAATATCTAATACTTGGTATGGCCTCCATTTATCTTTATAACTGCTTTGATCCTTCTAAGCATGCTCTTTATGAGGCTTTGGCATACCTCTGATGGTATTTCATTCCACTTCTTGACCACTCTCTCTCACAACTCATGCACTCCTTTAGGCGTACTTTATACTCCAAAAGTTTGTACTTGATGTAAACCCAGAGGTATTCAATGGGATTGAGGTCAGGGATTTGGGCAGGCCAAAATATCACAATGATGTTGTTATCAGAAAACCAGGTTGTTGCCTGTTGGGAAGTGTATTTTGGATCATTGTCTTGCTAAAAATATTGTTCTTCCTCTTCTATTTCCAACTTCTCAAAGCTTTCCACTACTCCCTCATCCAAAATCTCACAATACTATGCAGCATCCATTTTTCCCTAAACTTCTATGAGCTTTCTCACTCCATTCCAATCCATGCAACCCTATACCATTAAATTGTTTCCTCCTCCATGCTTGACAATTGGTGAAATAATGTGGTCAGATAGTGGTTCTCCTGGAATTTTCCACACATATACCTTCCCATCTGATCCAATCTGATTAATCTTTGTCTCATCACTTTACAAAACCCTTTTTCAATCCTCTACTATCCAGTTTTGATGATACTGAGCAAATTTGAGCCAGTTTGCACAATGAGCAGCCTTGAGCATGGAAACTTTCTTCTTTGTTGCTGAGCAAAAACTTGCCTCCTTCAATGCACTTCTGACTGTCTGAGAATTAACAGGATTGGAGATGACAAAATTAATGAACTGTGTAGCTTGAACAGCATTATCTAGCTTCTCAGTAGTAATTTGACAAATAATAGACTAAAGAGCAATTGACAGCAGAAATAGATTGCATGATAGTAGTAGAGTATCAAGGTGATTGATTAAAGTTGAACATGTCAAATTAGTACAAACAAGGTCACATGACATTGTTTATACTTCCCACAAGGTGTCTCCATCTTCTACTGCTGAAAAGTGTTGAGAAAATATGAAAATTAAAGTGAGTCAAAAAACTGCCCCAATAATTGAATATTTTGTTTGATTTATTAATCAGTGAGTTCTTGTCCAAATCACATGATCTATATTCATTATGAAGCCAGGATGCAGTTGTATGTCATATGACTTTCCACAATTTTTTGCTTAGATAATTGTTGCACTATGTGAATCTTTCTAAAAGGGCCAAACATTGGGGCAGTTTTTTGAGCCAGTGTACCATGGTACTATGCATGAACCCTCAGTCTTTTATACACAACTGAGGATGAGTTACTTACAAACACATTACAGTATATACATCCTGATGATATCCACTACAGAAGTTACTTGTACTCTTGTCAGGTACTATAACAATATAGTCTTTTATACACGACTGAGGAACTTACTTGTACTCTCGTCAGGTTATTCAGACTTACATTCTAACACAATCACCTTGCTACAGCTCAGAGTCCAGAGAGAGTGGACATCTTGAGCCAATAACATACCAATTGTTTTTGGGCTTTAGTAGTAATACTTATTTGTGCCCATTTTGAGTGATAACTTTAGTTCTCATTCAAATAAATCATTAAAACTTATAAAAATCACTTTTACAAGTGTGCACATGTGTAACTCTTGCCCCACATACTCTGTGTACTTAAAAGGTTGAAATATACTAAAAAGTTCAGTTCAATTACATCTGAACTACTTTTACATAGAGTAAACCTTTAAATTTGCATCACTAACACTAACAAAACCCTAACCAAGGCCTAACCAGCTGACTGGTGTGAGCACTAGACAGGTCTCACAACAGTACCTACACCCTGTGACTTACATTATTTTAAATGGCACTGTGGTGTATTGGTTATATTGTGGATTTTCTGCATATTTACACATATGGTCATCTGTTCAACCTTTGTTGATGCATTTTTGTGCATTTAGAAATGCAGTAATGCATCACCGACAGTAATGCATAAGTGATGCACTAGTTATGTCTAAGTTACAGAGGAAATTGCATTACCATTTGACTATAATTCTACTGTATATTACATTAGGATGTCAGGGACAGGTGACCTGTAGTATCGAGCAAAGCCGTGTTATTTGATATCTACGCTATCGCTAGCTACGGTCGCACCACACGGTAAACCTAAATAATCCAAAGACCACATTACTTTTGGACGGCCTGTGTTAAAACAAAGTGTCTAACATGAGCTTAAACAGTCTGATACAAAAGCATATAAAATACGAAACCTAACTAATAGGTATAAAGCTACTATAGAGATGTGCGGGTTCTGCTAAACCATACTGAGCGCAGATGTATTACGAGGTATTCTGATTACCATACGGGATCTGTTGTTATAGATGTACCTTGGTGTCATCATTAAGATGATAGGAGTCGACATCACTGTGCACATCAACAACTTTAAGAACGTTAAGCTGAGTTCCCGTCTCAGTGTTGGGCTTGAAATCTATGGGGCCAGTACTGGTACCACCAATTGTTCTTGTTGCAAGCGTGTGTCCAACGAAAATGCCTTTACTTCCGAAATATCGACCCTTTGCTAGCTCCACCAAGCGTGAAGCAAGGCCCACGATAACCGCAAGGTTGCAAACAAGTAAAGACACGCATTGCTAAACATTGTTATAAGTATACCAACAAAACATGAGGGCATTGACAGACCTCAATGATTGCGACAAACACTTCATCCAAACCACCGATGCGAAGCACATAGTAGGCATGTACCAAGCTCGCAATGGTGGTACCAATACTTGCAGTGAAGACGACAAAGAGCCGATTGCGTTGAGAACGCGGAACCTCCAGATTCCACAACAGCCGGAGCGGCACTGCGATCAGAATAGAGTCGGCGTAAATGTCACCTTTTTCCAAAGCTATTGCACTGTCATGAATCAAGTGTTAGAAGGGTTCCACTCACTAATAAGCTGAGCAATGGCAACGTTCCGGCCGAGTGCACACTGTGGGGCGGGGCTATCCTGTCTCACAACTATTCAAAACGTACAGATTGTAGTGAAAGACGAAATACCTTCCACAAGGGTTCGGTTTCACAAACCCAAAATACTTGGGCGAAAAGGACAACCCAGACAATCAAGAACGTCATAGAGAGTACATATAGTGTTCTTTTGAGCCGAGAACCTTCAGGGGTGATGCGAACCACAGAAAAAAGTATTGACATCCGGGCTGTCCTACAATGCCATTGGTCTCAAACGCTATTTGAAAAGACGAATGGAAGAAATTACCAAACAATGCCGGAAAATCCCTGAGCAAGAAAATAATATATAGCCACTCGAGTCGGATGTGATACACGAGCTTGATTGATACATATTACGGTCAGCTGATCGATACATCATCAAAGAGAGTACCGTCATACTTGGGTCACCGAGATGGATAAAAAGAGCAACTACGAAAACGATAAGGATGCTCACGGAGAACGCAGCCCAAGCATCGTCGAATCCGAACCGCCTTAGACGAATTCGTTCGAAGAGCCGGATAAATGTGGCTACAGCAGCCAAAATGGGGCCAACCAAGCCAATGACTATGGTACGGAAGGTATCTAAGTTAGCTAAGCTTCAGCATATGTTCATAACAGAGGTCTACCTTTGACATCGTGGACTGTAACTGAAGGTGCCGCCATCTGTTGGGGAGAGCTTTCACAAAGCGACAAAAGCGAAAACAACT
Source organism: Macrolepiota albuminosa (assembly GCA_027475525.1). Classification (NCBI taxonomy): domain Eukaryota; kingdom Fungi; phylum Basidiomycota; class Agaricomycetes; order Agaricales; family Agaricaceae; genus Macrolepiota; species Macrolepiota albuminosa. The sequence continues at coordinate 410,808 of JAMWFC010000084.1, read as the reverse complement.
TTTAATAAGTACTATTGAGATCGAACCCCTGACTGATGAATTGCCTCTGCAGAAGGAAAAAATAGCTTGCTCTATTTTGTTTGATGAGAAAAAAGGGGATCTACATAAAGTTAAAAAAATTCATCAACAAGAACGTTTGCTTCTAGCGCAGATATCATGACCCTCCATGTTCTTCCATGTTTCCAATCAATGATCCATTTTTGTATTTAGTTAAACACGATTCCGCGCCTAAGTGCTTGTACTTGGACGACACCGCAGGAGAAGCCCATAACGAAAGTCAATCGGTTAATTGCGAGAGTGGCTCCATGGCCGTCGCGGCCGTCGCATGTGAACAGTTCAACCGATACCCGCATGATGCTGCGCAGTGGTAACTATTTCTGCAGATTCCGAAGTGTGAGAAATTCCTTAAGTCGCACTGGAACCAAGACATGATGAGAGTTGAGTGGCGATGTAGACACATAGGAGCTTAATATGTGTTTTTCAGGTTCTAAGTGAAAACGGCGAGCGGGAGCAAGGCTGGCGTTGGTTAACACCGCTAATACTTTTCCACTGAGAATCCTGTTTAGAAGTGGTGCGACTTTTGATTCAACCCCAATGTCACCGCTTGACAAACTGCATGGTTCAAAATTGAAAGGTAAAAGATGCCTTAAAAGTTTCAGAATGCCAGAGTTTGAAGATCTGAAAAACGGGATCACATGCCGAGATCCACTAATCTTTAGGACATAAGCCATGTGTTACCGCAACATAGATCATAAGATAGCAGGGAAGCGTCTAATTGTCGTGTTGACGTATCAATCTGTCAATTACGGTGGGTGTCCTGTGTCAGCGCGTCTAATTGTCGTGTCCCACGTATTAATCCGTCAATTACGGGTGGGCGTCCTGTGTCAGGGCGTCCAATTGTCGTGTTGACGGATTAATCTGTCAATTACGGTGAGCGTCCTGTGTCAGCTATGATTTGGCGCTGTAGAATAGAACAGAACTCCAGGTAATGTGGTCGACTGAGGGTAATCTGTGGTGTATCCTAGATAGGTAAAGAAAAATAATTAAGGTTTGATCATAAAGAATAGCAAATACCGATCACAGAGCGCGAAACATAGGGAGGTATTCCCGAGAAGGAAATAGGTGATGTAATCCAGTCATACTTCAACACTCCCCCTGACTGGAGCGGCCATCGTTGCTTTTGAGTCCCATGTGGGTGAACAGGTAGTCGTGCGCTGCGTGGGCGAGTGGTTTGGTGCATATGTCGGCTAAGTTTTCAGCAGATGGTATGTATGAGATCGCGATATCCCCCTCTTGGACTCGTTCCCGGATGTGGTGGTGTCGGATATCGATGTGTTTAGCTCGAGCGTGTCCTTTAGTCGACTCGGCTAAGGCAATAGAGGAATTGTTGTCCACCATGATCATTGCGGGAAGGGGTCTGCCCATACCAATCTCCGTAAGGAAGTTATATATCCACAATGCTTGCTGAGAACCCCGGGTCATCACCATGTACTCTGCCTCAGTTGTGGACAGCACTACCATTTGTTGGTGCTTTGAGCTCCATGATACCAGTCCACCAGCCATCATAAAGATGTACCCTGAAGTGGATCTTCTCATATCCAAATCTCCCCCATAATCGGCATCCACGTAACCCAGTGGCTTGATGGATCCTCCTAGTTCCGCTGAATATACAATTTGATAGTCTAACGTGCCCTTTACATAGGCAAGTACGTGAAGCAGAGCCTTCCAGTGGGCAGGCCCGGGGTTTGACTGGAACTGGGCTAGGAGGGTAACAGCAAACGAGAGGTCAGGCCGCATTGCAGCTTGTGCCCACATAAGGGCTCCCAGTAACTGGTGGTATGGTTTGTCCAGCATGTATACCCTTTCATCCTCACCCTTTGGGGCCATGTTTTTTGTGAGAATGATGCCGGATGGGAGGGGCATGTATCATGGGTTACACTTTGACATGCTGAATTTTTCAAGTACCCTGGTGAGGTATGCCTTCTGGGACAATGTGATGGTGCTGGTGTCAAGGTCCCTGTATACTGCCATTCCAAGAATGAAGGTGGGATCGCCTAAGTCCTTTACCTCATATATGCCTGCCAGTTTTCTTTTTGCTGTTTCTGCACCTTCCCTCGTCGATGAGATCCCAAAAGTGTTGTTGTTGAACATATTCATTATTGTCCTTTCTTTGCCAACAAGTCTTGAGTGTACACATGGGTCAGCCCTCAATTTCTGATATCCGAGGAGATTGACGTATGCTTTATCCAAGGTCCAGTACCAGTCAAATCCCCCTTGCATCAGGCCGTAAATGGTTTTTTGGAGCAACACTAATTTGCCCTCCCCCCCAGAAAACCAGGAGGTAAGCACATGTATATGTCATGCTTTGGAATGCTATTAAGGTATGCAGATACAAAGTTGACTTGCCATATTTCCAGTCTTTTCTGTGCTGCAATGGCTGCAGTCATTCTCAGGGATTCCAAGTGAACTACGGCTGCATAAGTTTCATCAAAATCTTCCCCTGCAATCTGAGAGTACCCCTTTGCCACCAGTCTTGCTTTGCATCAAATCACCTTGCCATCCACGTTATATTTATTTGCAAATACCCATCAGCACCCTACAATGTTCTTTCCTCTCAGCACTGACGTCTCCTCCACTAGCTCAAATACTCCTCTATTATCCATCATCTTGAGCTCTTCCTCCATTGCTGGAACCCAGAGGTCAGGCCTCTTCATTGTATCCTGGTACATCTTTGGCACATAGTCAGCACCTTTACCATCTGATGTCATCATGCTCAACAAATAGGCATAGGGTCCCTTAGCCAGCATTGCTGTAGATACTGGGCTCCCAACTGCCCAGTCCTCTCCAGCATCCCTTGCCTCTTTTTCTCTATGGATTGTCTTCCATGCAGTAATAGGCTTCTACTCAGACTGAGCACATTAAGGGACATTATAGGTTGGCCGACACTTGACATATGTGAGACTCTAGCAACCAGATTGGATACAGAACAGCTCTGGCTTGGGCACTTTATTGCAGGTCTTACCCATTTACTTTAATCACTATTTATTAGCCCTTCAGCACCCTCTATTCACTGACTTCAAGGAATTGGGAGGTTTGGGATGTATAGTGCTAACACAATGATGAGAGGTGGACTCTGACCAAACCCTGATCACTTCCAGAAGGGGTCAGCATTAGGTGCTGCCATTTGATGAGGCACCTCAATCAGAAGTCTAAAAGAATCAATGATGGCAGTACAGGATATACTTAAACCCAACATCTGGACCTGTCAGGAATTGATACAATGAGTAGCGCTGACATTAGTGCTCACAGCATCTGTTGAGGATTCTCTGACCATATCCTGGAGCAGCCTGGCCAATTGGAATTATATTAAAAGTGAGCAGACCTGTATAATTCTAAGTCAATTTAGAGTCACTATTGGTTGCCGTCATCCATGTGCTGCAGGTCGCTGTTGACAGGTCACTGTTAGAGGGAACCATAAGAAGAGGTGCTAAGAGGTAGCGCCGCAAATGGACTTATCTTGGAAAACACAGTAGTGCATAGTATATAAGATAGCTACTTCACATGTACATAACAACAAATCATAACTCTTCAGCACCCAAGTTACACTTAGCATTCAAATCATGCTAGCTCTGCCTGACTTCATCCCTAAGTTGGGTGCTAGCTTTGTTTATCTCATCTACGTTGTTTACGGTGCCACCTACAGGCATATTTTGCTGTGCTATTCATCTTCTTCTTTATATTCTTGCCTAAACTATGGTGCTTACAGTTTGTTAGGTAGCACCCAAGGCACTATTACTTAGCACATCATTATATCACATCTGCTCAAGCACACCAGGACCCTGTCAGGACTCCTCACAACTATGCATGCCAGGCACTGGAGATGGCATTATACTGCATATATGTCCAGTGCACCCAACTACAGTTGGCGTCATCAGTGGCTAACAGTGCTGGAGTAGGATGTATGAGGTGTGATGACCTTCTAAGCAGTTGAGCAGCGGTCTCAGCTGGGCCTTGTGTATGTGTGGGTGTTGGTGAGGCTGTGCTGATGATAGGTGCCTGATCATTTGGTGCATTGGTGGCATGCTCAGGGTGGATAGGTCCATGATCAGGTCTGATCCTTGGGGCAATTGGTTGGTGCATAGGGATTATTCCAGCTGTGGTCGGTGTCGGTGTGGTGTTACTCTCTGGTTGGGTGGGTATATTGTCAAGACCATCATCTAGTATGGTAAGTAACCAGTGTCCTGACCCTTCCTCAAAGATAACATCTTGGGAAGTGACTATTGATCTCAATCTTGGGTCATAGAGTCAATACCCACTGTTCCTGTACCAAACTATTTGCGTCTTCACCGACCGGAGGTCTAACTTGGATCGTATGAGCTCATTTGGGACTTTCACCCAAGCTAGGCACCTTCACAGTCTGAGGTGATCAACACTTTGCCTCTGGCCTGTCCATGACTCCTTTGGGATAGCTCCAGGTTGCTGAGATGAGGAAAGTAAATCCTGTGTATAGATCTGCGCTGCTGCGGCCTCTGCCCACAGGTTCTTTGATAACCTGCTCTCAGCTGGAGCACACTAGACCCCTTCTAAGATTGTCCAATTTGCCCTATCAGCCACTCCATTCTGAGCATGGGCATACAGGGTTGTGACTTTTAGTATAATGCCATGCCTATTCAGATAAGCAGTCCAGGCTTCATTGATCCATTCTTGTGTGGTGTTGACCCTGACTTCATGAAGCTTCCTTTCTGTTTGCCTTTCAGATTCCACATGGTATGATGTGAAGGCTGTCAATGTCGTGGTAGCATCTTTTCTTGCTAGGAAGTAGGCAGTCATGTGTGAGGAATCCCCATCCACAGCAACCATCATATATGATGCTCCCCCTAGAGACAGTATGCTGGATGGACCCCACAAATTGATGTGAGCACAGTCATTTGGAGCCCCTTCTGGCTGTACTTCCACGTTGTATGATTGAGCTGCATGTTTGCCATAAACACAATCTTTGCATATGCTTGGGACTGTCAAATCCCCCTTTACCATAAGTCCATCTACTAACTGCTTGGCTAGTACGTGTCAGGGGACTCCTCATTTCTTCCTTTTCTCACTCCTTATCTCTTCACTCTCCTTCCATTCATTCTCTTATTTCTTCTGACATTATTTCATTTCACTGTTTCTATTCTTTCAACACTATCTGTTAGTACTACTCTCAGCCCTTGAGATGCTCTGGTTCTTTAGCCACCATTCAGACAAGTGTGGGCCCACTCAGCACCGCTTCCAGACCGCTTATATAAGCCAGAGTTTGCCAGAGTTTGCCCCTTATTTGTACAAGTGTTTGTGTAGGCAATTTTCAAGTTTATAAGGTTTTGTTGTACTGTACAGTTGTTTCCCACACTTCAGAGGCCCCAGAAGCGTCCAACCTGGCATAGGGAATCCCTAGACTTGTTCTCTTTGGATCTCCCTCTGCCAGGTGAGTAGCTACCTTGATATTGTCAGTATATATTCTAATACACTTTGGATCTCCCTCTGCCAGCTGTGTGACTGAGCCACAGCCTCTAGAGGTCGCCCTTACAGTACGTTCCTGATGGTTTTTATGCTCACATGACCAAATTAATGGTGCTATACTTTTAGTGTGGTGGGCTGGGTCTGTGATCTTGCCACCAGTGCAGTGAGTTCATTAGTGTTCCCAAAAGCCTCCAGCAAGTACATTGATAGGCTTCTACTCGGACTGAGTGCATCAAGGAACATTATAGGCCAACTGACACTTGACGTACTGAAGACTCTAGCGACCAGTTGGGAATATAGAGCAGCTCTAGCTCTGGCACTCTACTACAGGACTTATCCATTTACCCTAACTGCCAGCTACCAGGCCTTTAGCACACTCCATTCACCTATCCCAAGGATGAAGGAGGCTCAGAACGTATAGCGCTAATATGACAGCGGGAGAAGACTCTAACTAAACCCTGATCACTTCCAGAAGGAGCCAGCAGCAGGCACTGCCATTTGACGAGGCACTTCAATCAGAAGTCTAAAAGAATCAATGATGGCGGCACAGGATATACTTAAATCCAAAATCTGAACCTGTTAGGAACTGGTACAATGAGTAGCACTGACATTAGCGCTCATGGCATTTGTCGAGGATTTTCTGACCATACCCCAGAACAGCCTGGCCAATCAGAGTTATAGTAAAAGTGAGCAGACTCACATAATTCTAAGTCAATATAGAGTCGCCGCTGGTCGCCGTGGGTCATAACACCGTTGGTCGCCATTATCCATGTGCAAAAGGTCACTGTTGACAGGTCACCATTAGAGAAAACCATGGGAAGAAGTGCTAGGAGGTAGCGCCGCAGATGAACTTTTATCTTGGCAAACACGGTAGTGCATAGTATATAAAATAGCTACTCAACATGTATATAACAATGAATTGTAACCTCTTGAGCACCCAAGTTACACTTAGCATTCAAATCACGCTAGCTTTCTCTGACTTCATCACTAAGTCAGGCGCTAGCCTCATCTATCTCATCTTCACCATTTACAGTGCCACTTACAGGCTTAATACGCCATGCTACTCGTCTTTTTTTCTATATCTTTGTTTAAACTATGACACTTACCGTCTGCCAGGTAGCCTCCGAGGCGCTATAAACTAGTGCATCATTCTATCACCTCCGCTCGAGCACACCGGGACCCTGTCAGGACTCCTCACAACTATACATGCCAAGCGCTGGAGATGGCGTTGTACTGCGTATATGTCCAGCACACCCAACCACAGTTGGTGTCATTAACATTCCTTTTTCTCCAGTGCCACACATCACATCTCTGCCATTTGGATCCTGGAAGCAAACCTGCCCTTCACCAAAGATTATTCTGAAGCCAGCTTTATCAAATCTGTTTATTAAGATTAGATTCAAGGCTAAATCCAGTGTGTGGAGCGTGTTCTTGAACACTAATTCTGATGTCATGGCTTGTTTTGCAGATGTGTCTTACTGTGCCTCAACTAACCATTCTGAATATTGCTCCTTTCAGTGCTGCATGACCTTTTACGGAGTTTAGTAGCTCTTCATATTTGATAAATGCTTCCTTATTGACAAAGAAGTGATCCGTTGCTCTGGAATCAGCATAGGTAGGGGTTTCAGGTATTTTGGTGATGTGTGCCCCTGTTTACCTTGCCATCACTAATCTATCTCCATTGTCCTGATCCTGCAGTATGGCTGCTAGAGCATAAGTGGCATGAGGCTGTGTGTCTTGAGTGGTTTGTATAACAAAGGTGTTTTGGTTATTTATAGCAGCAACATTTGCTGTAGGAGTATTTGCATTGCTCTGAGTCTGAGTCTTGTTTCTTTTGGATCAGCTTCAAAAGTTTGGAGGAAACTGGCCTTCTTTGCCTCCCCCTTTCCAGTAGCAGTTTTTGATTATATGACCTGTTCGTCAGCAATTTGGATTTACACATACCAACTTTGGTTTTAACAGGGTTGCTTGCACCTGGAGTGCAGTTGCTGAGATTCCTGCCTTTTGTTTTTGGAGTACTAATTGGTCCCAGTGTATTGTGAGTGCTACAATTACATCTTTTGTCATTTTCATTGTGTATACTCCTGCTACTATTGCTGATAGGCTTTTACTTGGACTGAGCACATCAAGAGACATTATAGGTTGACTAACACTTGACATACTGGAGACTCTAGCAACTGGTTTGTGTACAGAGCAGCCCTAGCTCTGTCGCTCTATTGCAGGACTTATTCATTTACACTAATCATCAGTTATCAGCCCTTTAGCACACTCCATTCATCTATTTCAAGGACCAAGGAGGCTCAGAACATATAGCGCTAACATGACAATGGGAGGTGGACTCTGACCAAACCAGAGTGAACAGACCCATATAATTCTAAGTCAATTTAGAGTCGCCGTTGGTTGCTGTGGGTTATAATGCCATTGGTCACCGTTATCCATGTGCTATGAGTCGCTGTTGACAGGTCACTGTTAGGCTTCAGCTGCTGTGCCATCTATTTTTATTCTGAGTTCAATAGAGTTTTTTATATTATAGATGATTAATCCCAAAGCCCATGCATCCCTCTCCTCCCATTCCTCAATTGAGGGGATTTTCAAGGTCTATTCAGTAGCTTTAATCTTGCCCATCTTTGTCTCATCTAATGTTTTGAGTTTTTATATTGTTTCTTCCATATATCCCCAAGTGCCTCATGCTCTGGCCATAATCAGGACATGATTTTTGAATGTTGTGTAATTTGTTCTGTTGAAATGTACTTCTCCCAGGAAGTTTGGTGGATTGGACGAGTTGGTAGACATCATTTTTGGGGTATAAATGTAGGTGTGGTAATGTAGTGATGTCTATATGCAAGTCATTGTTTGGAGCTGTGGCTTAACATAACGAAGTGGGATGGAAGTGCAAAAATGGGGCCTATAACCTGTAGAATAAAACAGAGTTTTAGTCCTCAGTCACTCCAAGTAATGTGGTTGACTGAGATTATATTACCTGTAGAATAAAACAGAGTTTTGGTCTACAGAGAGTAGCATAAGTCAAGGTCTAAGTAGATATCAAGTAAATAAGCTTACTCTCAGTCACTCCAAGTAATGTGGTTGACTGAGGGTAATCTGTGATGTATTCTAGATAGGTAAAGAAAAATAATTAAGGTTTGATCATAAAGAATAGCAAATACCAATCACAGAGTGCAAAACATAGGGAGGTATTTCCAAGAAGGAAATAAGTGATGTAATACTCAGTGGCAACCTAGTCATACTTCAACAGGCACCCTTTCAAATGTAGGCACATAATGTAGGAGGAGCATACTTTGCTGTGTAACTTTGGTGTGAGGACAAGCTACTGGAGTCTCAACCATCATCTGGTCATACCAATGAAGATCTTCAGTAGCAGAACTTTCATTCTTGGTTTTAAATAGCAGACCTTTTCTCACTTGTTTCTGTTTTTTCCTTTTTCTGTTCTCTGTCTGCCTCTTAATTCCTGTCAGGAATGAGAGATTGTGGTGCACACCTTGAGCATGTGACTGATGCCACCACCACCACAGAGAAAAAAGGGAACTATATAGTTGCAACCATATAGATCGGAAGTGGAACCTGGTGTTAGAATTTAATACTCCTGTTCTCATTATCTGACAGAAAGATAAGTCTCTAGTTTATTTGATAATGTATTAGTACATAATTAGTGAGATAGTAACTGTTTGACTCACCCAGTCAGTGTATAATTGACTGATGGTGTTGGTAGAGTAGTACTCATATATATATATATCATTGGTAACAATGGAAGGCCATGTTGTGGCTAGTGTGATAAGTGTGAAGAGTGTGAAAGGATAGTGGATGACAATGGAATGATGTCACTGGAAGAGATGGACATGATGTAGGGTTGATGGTGTTGTATTCTGGATATCCAACACCTGGAACATCCTCAGTCATTGTGATACAAAGCCTGAGGTACTGTATCAATAGTGATGGGCCACTGCAGCACACAGCAATATTGAGGTCTACAGGAGAGGTTTGCCAAAGTCAAAAGAGACTAATGGCACAATACTAAGACAGAAAAAGAAATTCTAGCCACTGTTTGTATGAAGCTTGAAATCAAATTTAGATAAATTGAGCTTTTGAGTGAGTTTGAAGAGAGAAGTTTCTCAATAATTGAAAAAGTTGACTACATATATTAGTGTCAGGGGACTCCTCATTTCTTTCTTCCTTCACTCCTTACCTCTTCACTCTTCTTTCATTCATTCTCTCATTTCTTCTGATATTTTCTCATTTTACTGTTTCTATTCTTTCAACACTATCTGTTAGTACTATTCTCAGCCCTTGAGGTGCTCTGGTTCTTTAGCTACCATTTAGACAAGTGTGGGCCTCTCAGCACCACTTCCAGACTACTTATATACAGTGGCTCAAAAAACTGTCCCAATGTTTCATACTTTTTGAAAGATGACATTGGCATGAAGGATAGGAAATATTTAAAATCCTGATTGAATCATGTAAAATACTATGGCATCGTAGCTACAGATTGAATTTAGGTTTATGTAATCAAGATCAAAACTGATGGAGCAATAGCCATTTTAAAATATTCACTCATTGGGACAGTTGAATTTAGGTTTATGTAATCAAGATCAAAACTGATGGAGCAATAGCCATTTTAAAATATTCACTCATTGGGACAGTTTTTTGAGCATCTCTAATTTTTCAGGTTTATCCCTATTTTACTCAGAAATAAAGAGTAAGTTGCATGTGGGAATATAAACAAAGTCATGTGACCATGTTTAGATATATTTGGGAGTAGTTCAAGCTGGTTGAACCACATCTTGACCTTCAACCACTATCATGAAACCTATTCCTTCTGCACAACACTCTACTGTTGCTTCTCTTCTTGCTCAAGGGTATTCTCTGGTCAGATTGGAGCTCAAACTGGTCTAGGGAAGTCTACTACTAGGAGGATTGGTAGAGAGTTGGAGATGGACAAGGAAAACCATCCTGGAGGCCGTTCTGCTAAGCTTACTCCATGTGATAAACAGGCTATTGTTCGACAAATCTCAACTGGGAGACTTGATACAGCTGTCCAGGCCACTAATTTTATCAACAACATCATTTCCAACCCTGTCTCTTCCAAGACTGTCTGGAATGTGTTGAAGGAGGAGGGGTATTGGTCTGCTACCAAGAGAAAAGTTCCTATGCTCAAAGCTAAACATTGACAACTACAGCTTAAATGGGCTCAGAAGCATCAGAACTGGACTATAGAGGACTGAAAAAGGGTGTTGTGGACAGATGAGACAAAGATTAACAGGATTGGGTCAGATGGAAAGCAGTATGTGTGGAAGCTACAAGGAGAAGACATTTCAGACTGAACAACTATACCTACTGTGAAGCATGGAGGAGGGAATAATCTCATGGTATGGGGCTGTATGAGTTGGAATGGGGTAGAAAAGCTTGTAGAGGTGGTGGGGATCATGAATGCAGAGCAGTACTGTGAAATTTTAGATGATGGAGCAAAGGAGAACTTTGAGAAGTTGGAGATGGAGGAGGGTGCCTACTACTTTCAACAGGACAATGACTCCAAACACAACTCCAAGAGGGCTGACAAGTGGTTTGAGGACAACAACTTTAATGTCCTTTGGTGGCCAGCCCAATCCCCTGATCTCAACCCTATTGAACATCTCTGGGAGTACCTCAAAGAGCAACTTAGGCAGTATGAAACACCTCCTTATGGTGTGCATGAATTATGGGAGAGGGTTGCAAAGGAGTGGAATGAAATACCACCAGAGGTATGCCAAAGACTAATAAAAAGCATGCCTAGAAGGATTCAAGCAGTTATCAAGGCAAATGGAGGACATACAAAGTACTAGATACTAAAATTAGAGATGCTCAAAAAACTGTCCCAATGAGTGAATATTTTAAAATGGCTATTGCTCCATCAGTTTTGATCTTGATTATATAAACTTAGATTTATTTTGTAGCTACGATGCCATAGTATTTTGCGTGATTTAATCAGGATTTTAAGTACTTCCCATCCTTCATGCCAATGTCATCTTTCAAAAAGTATAAAACATTGGGACAGTTTTTTGAGCCACTGTAAGCCAGAGTTTGCCAGAGTTTGCCTTTTATTTGTGCAATTGTTTGTGTAGCAATTTTTGAGTTTTTAAGGTTTTGTTGTACTGTACAGTTGTTTCCCATGCTTCAGAGGCCCCAGAAGCATCCAAAGCAATTTTTGAGTTTTTAAGGTTTTGTTGTACTGTACAGTTGTTTCCCATGCTTCAGAGGCCCCAGAAGCATCCAACCTGGCATAGAGAATCCCTAGACTTGTTCTCTTTGGATCTTCCTCTGCCAGGTGAGTAGTTATTATGATATTGTCAGTACATACTCTAATACACTTTGGATCTCCCTCTGCCAGCTGTGTGACTGAGCCACAGCCTCTAGAGGTCACCCTTACAATTAGTGTCTATAAATATAAATACAAGAATTGGATAGCATGGTATGTATTAATAAGGAGATGAATGTCAGGTTCCGCTGAATCGGGGGCTTTCCGGGAAAGCGACGCCCTTACGATGCGGACTTGATCTACGGATACTGAATGTCAGGTTCCGCTGAATCGGGGGCTTTCCGGGAAAGCGACGCCCTTACGATGCGGACTTGATCTACGGATACTCGGGTGTCTGGAACTCCGGGGCTAGGACTCCGGGGTTCAAGACGAGGACAGGGGTAATCCCGGGAGAGGGGACTAGAGTCCGGGGGTTTTGGATGAGAGTGGCTGAGAGTTAGAGGGGGTCGAGTCGTGAACCGGAGGTTCTAAGACGAGACCAAGTTAGTAACTTAAGAGTCGCGAAGTGCGTACCAAACTTATAGCACGCGAATACCAAGGCGTGCCAGTCGAAGCGTACCAAACGAGGCGTACCAGTCAAACAGAGGGCACGCAATATCCAAGTAACAGTTATGCAATATCAAGACTAGCGAATACAACGGGGAGCTATACTATAAGTACTACGGATCGTGTCTCGGGATTCCGGGGTGTCTGGGATGAGTTCCGGGGGCCATTGAGTAGCGGCCGGGGACTGTATACCGGGATCGCGCGTGTGGGGACGCGCGATCAATTGGTGCGGAGGGAGGTTGTGATGCGTGGGGCGTGATGCGTGATGGCCGGATGCGAGCCGCGTGATCTGATCGTTGATGGCGGGTGATCCCGGGGTCCGTGATGCAGGGGTTCCGGGGGGCTGGCTGATGGCGATCGTTGATGGCTGATGGCGGTCCTCGATGCGTGTGATGGCGGCGTCGGCAGCGGCGGGGGCGGGGTGCGCTGTGGGATTGACGAAAGAGGTTCCCGGATGGGACTCCGGGGGTGTCCCGGGGAGGTTCCGGGGGGGAGGGGTCGTGACAATGAACAAAACATAAAGGCTTAACTTTAAAGCTGAGGCCTTAATCAAACAAAGTGAGGTTAGGTAGAGGCTTAGTCAGGGGAGGTTTGGGGGCAAAGCCCTCAACAAGCTACAAAATTTATGCTGAAGGCACAAATTGTAGCTTGTATAAACTACTGCTAGAACAACAGCTTATATAAGTATATTCTAACAGAAAACTGGATTTATACATGCTTACAAAAAATAATTCAAAAAGTTTTTATGAATATCAAAGACAATGTGGTCTAATTTTCAAAAATAAAGATAAATAAATAAACATAACAATGACTGCTAGAGCAAAAAAAATTATCATATAACTATATAGTTTTCATGCATGTTTCTTTTTCTAGATACTAGATATAATAAATTACAATAATAAACAAGGCATTTGACAATATGATAGAAAATGAAACAAATTATATATATTCAAAAAAACATACATATATATGAAAAAACTGAATCTCTCAACTTGGTGAAAAAAAAACAATAATGCAAAATTTTACACACATATAATAGCCAGTAGAAATAGCTAAAAAGGAGCAAATTTTGAAAACATAGCTGGTAAAAATAACTGAAAGGGAGCAAATTTCAAAAACATAGCTAGTGGAGGCACAGTTAGACTTGTTCTCTTTGGATCTTCCTCTGCCAGGTGAGTAGTTATTATGACATTGTTGGTATATACTCAAATACACTTTGGATCTCCCTCTGCCAGCTGTGTGACTGAGCCATAGCCTCCAGAGGTTGCCTTTACAGAGATATTCTCAGCATCAAATCCAAGCAAAAACTGACTCAGAAAAAGAAAACTGTGTGGAGGATCAGCAAAGAACTGGAGAGCAACAAAGAAAATCATGGCTTAAAAAACTACTCCAATGTTTGGTCTTTTTGGAAAGATTCACATGATGTGCAACAATTACCTAAAAAAAAAATTAAGAAACATCATCTGACATACAATTGCATCTTGGCTTTATAATGATGTATATATAAATTATCTGATTTGGACAAGAACTTGCTAGTTAATAAATCAAACAGAATATTCAATTATTGGGGCAATTTCTTGACCCACTCTAATTTATTCTAATTTTTATATCTAGTATTTGGTATGGCCTCTATTTTCCTTTATAACTGCTTTTATCCTTCTAGACATGCTCTCTATGAGGCTTTGGCATACCTCTGGTAGTATTTTATTCCACTCCTTGACTACTCTCTCCTGAGTACCTCGTACTTTAAAAATTTGTGCTTGATATAAACCCAGAGGTATTCAATGGAATTCAGATTAGAGGATTGGACAGGCCAGGATATGACAATGATGTTGTTATCAAGAAACCAGGTTGTTGCAAGAAGTGTGTTTTGAGTGTCATCCAGCTTATTGACTTTGGTAATAGTAGTCATTAAGGGTTGTTGAGGTAACTGCCATTTTAATCTGATTCTGGATGTTTGGCACAATACTGCAGAGTTCCTCAACTGACAGAGTGACTAGCATTTTCATAATGCAGCTAAAGACATGGTTGGACTTCTCAATGTCAAAGATGAGTGCAGTAGAATAGTAACTGCCTTCAGCAAAGTTATGTTGGGTGGAAGTGTGATACCTGTTAGAGAAATCAGCATAAGAGTGGAGAGGTAGCAAGAGAATGTTGACAGCAGGAGTGGATAAAGAAGCAGAAAGATCAGGTGCAGCAGAAGTCAAAGAGGTGGCAGAAGCAGAAGGAGTAGTAGGAACTGATGGCAAAGAGGAGTTGCTAATAGCTGGCATGAGCTTGTATTCTCTGAGAGGCTGCTTAGACTGTTTAATCTCAACATCATCAAAGACCTGGTTCTTTAGCAAGTTGAGTTCTTGTTCTAGCTTGGAGATGCACTCTTCTGAAGAGAAGCCAGGATGGTTGCCAATGCTGTTAAAATGCAAAACCTTGTAGATTATCTGTTGCTGTGTCACCTGGTCAGGATTGGAGTTAGTGTTGTCAGAGAGAGTATTAGTAACAATTTGGCCTGGGTTGCACCTGTGCCATTTGTCTATCTGTTCCTGGAATGGCTTGAGCTCCAGGTAGTTTGAGATGGTGGCACCAGTGGTCAACACAATCTTGCTGTCAATAGCCCTGCATACTTTACCTTGCCAGATATAGTTCTCCAAGGTAGTGCAGCATCCTTGTATTATAGTGTATCCAACTTCACTACAAAAGTGGCAAAGGTTGGGTCCAAAAGCATTAGTGGCATGGGTAGTAGTAATACTGGTGGCAATCATGGTCTCAATGCAGGTCATGACAGAAGCAACAACAGCATTGAGGTTCTCTTTCTTAAGAAAGTTGTTGGCAGGAGGGGCAGTAGTGGTCTGGACAAAAAGGATACCATTAGCATGTTCTGGTAGAGTTATTTTGGCACATTGGATACTGATGCCAATGTCCATATCAGTGCCTTTCAAAACCCATTTATCTGTCTCAAAGATGTCGGCAATATTGTAGGGTTCTTCAGAATGATGAGCTGGTTGTATAATTTTCAAATGCCTAGCAATACAAGCCCATAGCAATGTTGAGATGCCCTGCCAAAATAAGCAATGCTCCTTGTTAATGTAAAGTTTACCATTCTGTAAGAGCCACCTGGCAATCTTCTAAAATTCCTGATAATAGGTTAAGAAGGTGCCAAGAGAGTACATGCCACTATCAAAAGAGTCCTGAACAAGTTTCTGGAATTTGTTTACTGTATACTATGTAGATTTCTCAGTGCCAGGATAAAGCTGGATGATTGCCATTTTTCAGTCCTTGTAAGTAGTGCCTTAAGTATCAGAGGACTCTTCTTTCCCTTCCTTGTTTCTCATTTTCTTACCTTTTGTTACCTTCTGCAAAGGTGGTATGTCACAGGTCACATGTCTGTGACAGGTCATGAGGCATTGTATGACAAACTCACAACCCAGGTGACATTCATGTGATCAGGTCACATGACTTGTCAGCTCAATTTTTGGACTTCTGACTCTGGGGGATCTTAGACTTGTTCTCTTTGGATCCTCCTTTGCCAGATGAGTAGACTTAGATTGTGTTGGAGTATCACGGGAGTGACACTGTGATCTGTGTGATATCACAAAAGGGTACCGCAAATAGGATGCAGGGCCATGAGGCCGCCAAAGAGACATTGCTTTGTCTACACACATATATATATTCACTGCCAGGCAAATGTACCCTCAGTTCTGTTTACACATTCTGAGGGTACGTTACCTTAAATCTACTCACATACAGTCGTACTGATAAATACATCTAGATTCTGTACTTACTACATGTTTATCTAGGTACTTGCAAATATAGTTCTGTTTACACGTTCTGAGGATTCTGTACTTACTATGTGTTTATCTAGGTGTTGGTCACACCTCGTATACTGCTGCTGTCTGCCTGGATTCCAACAGGTTATGGGCCTTTTCTGAGCAGGCTACTCGTCATAGTACCGCTGCTCGTTGGAGATCCCCCCCTTGTCTAACTCCTTTGTTTACTGGTCAAGCGACACCGATCGCATCGGGCTGCCCACATATAGAACTGTCCTCCACCACACACTCCTCTTGTCAGGGATATCTCTCATCTGGAGTCCTAATTTAGAAACCCTTATTGTCCTCTCTGGCAATAGACAAAATCGACACCATCTATTACCATAACCCCCTATGACTATTGACTCCAAGATGACTACCTCTGACACCAATGCTCCATCCATCCATCTCATTTCCATCCACAGAACTGACTGGAAGCAAGACAGGTTTGCACGTAACTCGTGCATTGCAAATTTCAGCAAGTGGTTGAAAGCTTTGCAGGTCCACCTGTCGCTTCTGGGACTGAAGTTCTACGTGTTCCCCACTCTCATCCCTTGTCCCAATGCCGGCAGCAAACCTGTGGTGCACCAGAACTGGGTTGCCAACAACGATCTTGCTTGTGCAGTCATGCTCACAGCCCTTGACGAATCTGAATATGAGGGACTGGACGACGCGCCCACTGCGGCAACCTTGTATGATAGGGTCAAGGCAGGAGCAGAGGGAGAAGGACCAGTCCGGATAGTCACACTCATCCAGGAAGTCCTCAAGATTCAGTGTTTCCCTGCTGAACCTCTGCCTATGATGGTGACACGGATCTGCGACACAGTGCACCACATCTTTGCCATCAAGGCGCTCAACGAAGACCTCTTTAAGTGTGTCATTTTGCTCAACAGCCTCAACAGCCCACAGTACAAACCCCTCCAGGCTCAGGTGTCCAGGAGGCTTGCCAATGCCACAGATAAGGCACCCTATACCTCTGATAACATTCAGAAGCTATTGGAGACTATGCAAAATCTGAGCACACTCAAAACCTTGAGCACTGGCCTAGCTACTGACACTGCCCTTGCCGCAACAACATGGGGTCATTGGAGATTGCAGAAGCCCTGGCTCCCAGGACATACCCACCATGCAGGTGCAAAGTGTTGCACAACATGTGCCACGTGCAACAGACCCTGCGGCAGGCATGAGGCGCCGTACTGCGTGCACCAAGGCAGCGCCATGAAGAAACAAGGTTTTGAGGCAGCAAGGAATGCTGCTGATAGGCTTCTACTCAGACTGAGCGCATCAAGGGACATTATAGGTCAACCAACACTTGACACACTGGAGACTCTAGCGACCAGCTTGGGGTACAGAGCAGCCCTAGCACCGGCGCTCTATGGCAAGACTTATCCATTCATCTTAAACACCAGTAGCAGCCCCTCAGCACACTCCACTCATTTATTTTGAAGACCAAGGAGGCTTAGAACTCATAGCGCTAGCACAATGAAGAGAAGTTGACTCTGACCAAACCCCGATCAATATTGAAAGGAGTTAGCAATTGGCGCTGTCAATCACCAAGGCGCTTCAATCAGAAGTCTAAAGGAATCAATGACGACAAGACAGGATACACGCAGACCCGACATTTAAATCTATCAAAAGATGGTACAACATTAGCGCTGGGATTAGCGCTCACAGCGTCTGTCAAGGATTCTCCGACCATATCCCGGGATGGCATGGCCAATTAAATTACATCAAAAAGTGAGCAAATTCGTATCATTTCTAAGTAGTTTTAGAGTCGCCGTTGGTCGCCGTCACCCATGTGCTGCAGGTTGCCATTGACAGGTGGCCGTTAGCTACAACCACAAGGAGAGGTGCTAATTGGTAGTGCCGTCCATGGACTCATTTTGGAAATACCGTAGCGCATAGTATAAAAACTAGCTACTTGCCATGTATATAGCAACAAATTGTAACCTCTTGAGCACCCAGTTACACTTAGCGTTCAAATCGTGCTAGTATTGCCTGACTTTGTCACTAAGTTTGGCGCTAGCTTTGTCTATCTCATCTTTGTCGTTTACGGTGCCACCTACGGGCACACTACGCTGCGCTATTCATTTTATTCTCTATAACTTCTCCTAAACTACAACGCTTACCACTTGCCAGGTAGCATCTGAGGCGCTATCATATAGCGCATCGCCCTATCACCTCTGCTCGAGCACACCGAAACCCTGCTGGGACTCCTCACAAACCCACACACCAGGTGCTGGAGACGGCGTTGTACTGCGTATACATCCAGCGCACCCAACCACAGTTGGCATCATCACTGCACATGCCGCTGATTCTCCACAGACTACAAAAGGAAAAGCTACTCCCAACGCTGGGGGAGGAAAAGTCTACACCCAGCTGACAGGGCCTAAGGGGAAGGTCTACTTGATGGAGGAAGGGGACTTGGAGAAACTCCAGATGCTAACTACTGCACCTACAACTGTAGGGTTCGCCAGACTGGCCACGGATGACACACTGACCATTGCTTCCACCATCAATGAGGATGAGTGGGAAGGATGGATGGCAATCATTGAGGAGGAGGAGCTAAAAGTCTCAGTCAACTGGAAAGAACACACAGCACAAGTTGACCTACCTAACCCTGCAACGGTCACCCCGCTCAACCAGGACACAGGCACTGTCCTCATGGCCGCCATAGATCACCCATTCTATGTCGACTCAGGTGCAACAGTTCACATATCCCCCTACAAATCCAACTTCATTACACTCCAACCCATCGAGTCAAGGGCCATGAAAGGAGTTGGAGGGTCTACCATCACTGCATGAGGCATAGGCAATATACAGTTATGCACTGCAGAAGGAGATCTACTCACTCTTCAGAATGCACTGTATGTATCCAACTTCACCGTGCGACTCATCTTGGTTAGCCAAATCTCAGCTGACAACCATACGCACTCCAACTTTGATGAAAAGGGGGTACAAATCATCAGCATGATTGATGGAAAGACAATAGCCAAAGGCCCCCTGATCCAAAAGAAGAAATTATACACCGTAGACCTCTCAAATGCATTCGTCAAATACGCCTTCACAATCCACCATGAAGCAGACATTACTACTTGGAATCACCGTTTAGGCCATGCCAACTATCAGGCAATCCAACAGTTAGCATGCAATTAAAGGGTCAAAGGTGCGCCCACCTTTCTTTGCCATCCAATGCCAAAGTGTGACAGTTGCATCCTGGGCAAATAAACCAGGACACCAGTCCCAAAACTAAGGCAGGAGGGTCACAGAGCAACACAAAAGCTTGAGATAGTGTGGGTGGACGTGATGGGGCCTGTGAATGTGAAGTCAAAATCAGGGAACCATTATATACTTGACATAGTAGACGACTTTACAAACATGCCCTGGTCTATTCTCTTAAAAAATAAAGGAGAAGCGTTTACGGCATTGAAAGGCTGGGAAAGAGCACATGAGAATGAAAGTGGGCTAAAGGTTGGAAAGTATTAGACTGGTTTCGATGGTGAGCTAAACAGTGAGGAAATGGAGGCATGGCTTGGAGCAAGGGGAGTGCAAAATGAACACAGTGCACCGTACATGTCAGCACACATCGGACAAGTAGAACAAATGCACAGAACTCTGATGGGTAAAGTGAGGGCCATGAGACTAGACTCTGGCTGCCCTGAATACCTCTGGGACGAATTTTATCTCACGGCCACTCACCTTCATGCAAAAACTCCAACGAAGTCACTGAAAGGCAAAACCCCTCACAAATTGTGGTTCAGCCAAGTCCCTGACTACTCATATATGCGCAAGATTGGATGCAAAGCATTTGTATTCATACCTACACACAATCCCAAAACTCGTCCGCGATCCCTCAAGTGCATGTTGATAGGCTATGAACAACAGTCTAAGACCTACCGCTGCTGGGACAAGGAGAGAAAGAAAGTCTATCAGTCCTACCACGTGCGGTTCATTGAATGCCACAAATCAGCACCTACAGATGGAAATGAGTGTCAGCCCACTCCTAAACCAATACAGCCTCCCATACCATCCCTCCGAGAGCTCGACAAATCAGCGCCGCTGGAACCACAAGAGGGTGACAATGACCTCCAAGAATTCAAAGTCAACTATGATGACCCTACTGATGACGTGCAACTGAGAGTAGCACCGAATGACTGAGGAGCCGATGAAGAAGTGACACAGCCACGACAATTGAGTCAAGCTTGACAACCGACCAAAAACACTGCAACAAAGGAAAATCGACTGCAGACAAGACTAGAAAGAGCAGTGGAAGGAGTAAGAGAGAGTGAACAAAGAGTGAAGGAGCAGAGGATGGAGAGGGCGGCAGCAAGAAAGACAAAGGTAGGGGGAGCATCACAGAGGAAGCCAGGAACCGAAGAACACCAGACGCCTGAGGAGACACAAGCGCCCGCACCCACACA
Source organism: Macrolepiota albuminosa (assembly GCA_027475525.1). Taxonomy (NCBI): domain Eukaryota; kingdom Fungi; phylum Basidiomycota; class Agaricomycetes; order Agaricales; family Agaricaceae; genus Macrolepiota; species Macrolepiota albuminosa. The sequence goes on along the minus strand of JAMWFC010000084.1, from coordinate 390,235 downwards.
TGACACACAAATCAATCACGATAGAATCCTTGCTGTCATTGTTCATCCTGGCAACATTGACCCCATACTCTTCAGCGTGGAAGAACCTAACTCGTGGAAGGAAGCTCAAAACAGACCTGATGCTGAGAAATGGGAGGAGGGGTATTGACAAGAGCTGAAATTGTTGAAGGAGATGGGAGTGTACAGGCTCATCCCACGGTCCAATGTACCAAAAGGACACAAGGTCAGGAAAGGCTGCCCCATATTCAAGATCAAACAAGATGAACATGGCAACCCAGTCAGATACAAGGTCTGACTCATGTTCAAAGGCTACAAGCAAATATACGGGAAGGACTATAGTAAGACTATGTCACCTACCGCGCGCATAGAATCATGGCAAATCTTGCTACACATTGCAGTGGCAGAAGGGTGGGATGCCACGCAAATCAATGTCAAAACCACTTTCTTGTATGGGATACTGCCGGATGATGAGATGCAATACATGGATCAACCAGAAGGCTTTGAGGAAGCTGGGAAGGAAGACTGGGTATGCGAATTAGTGAAGAGGCTCTACAGGATGAAGCAGGCAGGGTGGATTTGGAACAAGACATTGAATGAGAGGATGTTGTCGTGGGAGTTCACTAGGTTGGTCTGTGAGTCTTGCATATACTACAGGAGACAGGAAACCGGTACTGTAATTGCAGCCATGCATGTTGATGATTTCCTTTCTATCGTGAGCATCAAGCAAGAAAACAAAAGATTCAAGTCACAGCTCAAGGAGGCTTGGACCATCTTGGACTTAGGCACTCCCCGACATATTGTGGGTATATCCGTTGAATGGGACAGAGATAATTGTGCAGTTACATTATCCCAAACCGCCTTCATCAACCGGGTAGTCCAACAGTTCAGACAACGTGATGCATACCCAGCATCTTTGCCAATGGAGCCTGGAGCAAAACTCAGGCAACCAAAGCATGAAACTCAGACTGAGGAGGAGAAGGAAAATATTGCACAGTTACCCTACAGGTCCTTGGTTGGATGCTTACTGTACATCGCGGTTGCCACCAGACCTGACATCACGTACGCAGTTCAACAATTGACGCAATTCCTCAACAACTACAACAGAAGCCACTGAAACTCTGGCATCTGACTACTCAGGTACTTAAAAGGAACGAGCAATCTGAATCTCAGGCTCAGAGGACCATCAATAGTACTGAGGGGCTTCACCGATGCAGACTGGATGAGCTGTTTGGACACAAGAAGAAGTACTGGCAGTTACACATGGTCGTTGGGCACTGGCGCAATATCGTGGTCAGTCAGAAAGCAGAAGACAGTTGCCATGTCATCATGCAAAGCGGAATACATGGCAGCGTATGAGTCGACACAGGAATGCATATGGCTGAGGACTCTCATGAAAGCCATCGGGTGGGACTTCATGACAGCACCGACAACAATGTTCTGCAACAATAAAGCTGCTATCACACTCTTGGAAGACCCCACAGCGCACGCAAGAGTCAAACACTTTGACATCAAGTACCACTTTATTTGGGAACGTGCAGAAATAGGAGACATCATTATCAAGTACGTGAACACGAGAGACAACATCGCCAACATATTCACAAAAGCCCTCCCCAAACTACTGTTCCTGCGACTGCACCACATGCTTGGAGTGACATAATGCAACCATGCATGAGGAGGAGAGTAGGATAGGTGCCGTATTCATGGTAAGGAGGAGTGTTGGAGTATTGCAGGAGTGATACTGTGATCTGTGTGATATCACAAAAGAGTACTGCAAATAGGACGCAGGGCCATGAGGCCGCCAAAGAGACATTGCTTTGTCTACACACATATATATATTCACTGCCAGGCAAATGTACCCTCAGTTCTGTTTACACATTCTGAGGGTACGTTACCTTAGATCTACTCATATACAGTCACACTGATAAATACACCTAGATTCTGTACTTACTACGTGTTTATCTAGGTACTTGCAAATATAGTTCTGTTTACACGTTCTGAGGATTCTGTACTTACTACATGTTTATCTAAGTGTTGGTCACACCTCGTATACTGCTGCTGTCTGCCTGGATTCCAACAGATTGTACTAGCATTCTGTTGTTAAATACACTCTTGGATTTTCCTTTGCCAGCTGTGTGACTAAGCTATAGCCTCCAGAGCTTGCTCTTACAGCAGAACAAGTCTCAGATCTCTGGTCTGGAAGTGTAAGGGCAACCTCTAAAGGCTGTGGCTCAGTCACACAGCTGGCAGAGGGAGATCCAAAGAGAACAAGTCTAGGGATTCCCTATGCCAGGTTGGATGCTTCTGGGGCCTCTGAAGCAAAGTCCATGGTGCATAAGCATCTGGCCTAAATATTCATGTGGCCTGGTGATAGGACCCTACACAGGCTAGGCACTGTAAGAGTGGCCTCTAGAGGCTATGGCTCAGTCACACAGCTGGCTGGCAGAGGGAGATCCAAAGTGTATTAGAATATATACTGACAATATCATGATAGCTACTCACCTGGCAGAGGGAGATCCAAAGAGAACAAGTCTAGAGATTCCCTATGCCAGGTTGGATGCTTCTGGGGCCTCTGAAGCATGGGAAACAACTGTACAGTACAACAAAACCTTAAAAACTTGAAAATTGCCTATATAAACAATTGCACAAATAAGGGGCAAACTCTGACAAACTCTGGCTTATGTAAGCAGTCTGGAAGTGGTGCTGAGCGGCCCACACTTGTCTGAATGGTAGCTAAAGAACCAGAGCACCTCAAGAGCTGAGAATAATACTAACAAATAATGTTGAAAAAATAGAAACAGTAAAATGAAATAATGTCAGAAGAAATAAGAGAATGAATAAAAGGAGAGTGAAGGAAGAAAGAAATGAGGAGTCTCCTGACACTTATCCTTCCACTTGAAGAGAGCCTCAAGTATGGCTAGGGTCTCTAGCTCATGCACGGCATAGTTTTGCTGGGCAGTTGTGAACTTCTTCAACATGAACTCTGCTAGATGGCATGTTTGCCAGCTGCTCCTCTGGCTATACATGGCCCCAACACCTGTCTTAGATGCATCACAGATAAGCCAGATGGGCTTGTCCCACCTGAGGTCAATTAGTCAAATGACCAGGTTCTTTGTACAGATCTGTTTGACCATTTCAAAGCACTGCTGGTGCAGGGGCTGCCAATTGAACAGTGACTCATTTTGTATCATGGCCATGAGTGGCCCTATATAGGCTGTAACATCGGGCAGAAAGCTCGATATGTAGTTGACAAGGCCAACAAAACATTGGATGTCATTGTAGTTTTGTGGCATGCGCCACTCCTAAATATGGTTGAGCTTGTTCTGATTGAGGTGAATACTCTGCTCATCAATGACATACCCTAGGCAGTCTATACTTTGAGCATAAAGCTCACACTTTTTCTATTTTAAATACAATTTGTACTTGCATAGTCATTCAAACACGACTCTGAAGTGCTGTTCATGCTCCTCTATGGAATCCAAATAAATGAATATGTCATCTAGATAGATGTGCATAAAACATCCTATCACGTCTTGGAATATAGAGATCATCAACCTCTGAAAGGTCACTGAGGCATTACAGTCCCCAATTTGCATAATGTTGCTCATAAACATACCCATGATCAATGCAAACACGGTCTTAGACATGTCTTTGGTGTGGATGTGCATCTGCTTGTAAGCATCAGTGAGGTCAATTTTTGAGTGATACTTTGCTCAAGCCACATCTTTCTGGATCACTTCTTGATCTGTTAAAAGAGTTACGTCCTTTATAGTATTATCATTGCGCTGTCACACATCAAGAGCAGTTCAAAGGGTTTTGTCCTTCTTTGGGATGCACAGTAAGGGTGCAGCCTGAGCAGTGGTACACAGTAACCACCATTGAGCATTCAAGTAGCAATTAGCTTTATTATGTAGTTGCTCTTGGAGTGCATGCAGACAGCATGGCAAGTGGTATTTATACTGCTTGCTCTCATCTATGAGATTGATCTCATAGTTTACTTCCTGCCATGGTGGGAGCTCCTCCTTGATCCCATTGACCATATCAGCAAATTCTTTCTGCCATTGCTGATGCAACCAAGGAATATTGTCTTCATAAAGGCTTGTTGCCTTCTGTTTTCTCTTTATATGCATTGGAGGAAGTACTTCCACTGTATCTGATGGTGGACAAGGCTGCTGTCCATATTGCTTGCACATTGCGAGCACCTGATCAGCACTATTATTGGGTATGTGCAGCTATAGCAGGGAGTCCACTCTCACTGCCCTACAGGCCATGAGGATTTTCCCCTCACATATAATTGAATATGCCATGGAGACTTCATCCAAAGCTGGCTGATGATATGCTGGTGTGATGGTGGTCCATTGCTGGTGCACATTTTGTGCACAAGTAGCTGCCACCAGCTTGTTCCACTCCTGCAGCATTTTAAGTTCATATGCCCAGTCATACTTGGGTAGGAGAGCTGGTTGCTCCTATAAGGACCACATGTCCTCACAATCTGAGGCTTCTGCCTCTTGATTGCTGCACCTCAAGTCCTCTAACTTGACTCGTGAGGACATAAGTGGACATATATCCACTGAGTCCTCAAGCTTTTTTGTCTTTTGCTGACATTTTCCTGGAGGCTTTGCACCTTGAGCATTAGGAGCAAGTGTTTGCTTATCTCTTGTCTTGGAGGCTTAATACTCCTCCTTGCTCATCATCACCACTTTGTGGTCTGAGCTCAGTCCAGGCATAACCTGTACTTCCTCAACCAATCCTCCACTGCCAGCACTTTATGCTGACCAAATCATGGAAAGTCCTTGCACTTCTGAATAGTATGGTGACATTGCAGGTGATTATCAGTGTCATCTGCTGTAGCCCGTTCTGCTGAGATCACTTTCCCATTCACTAGCACCTGACAGTGCTCAAAGTCTAGCATGACTTTGTTATGCCACATGAATGGTGTTCCCAATATCATGTCATAGCAATCAAAATTCACTACATCCATATATTTCTGGCTACATGAGCCCAGTGTCTGGACAGTTATGTTTATCTCATACTGCACTATAGCATGGCTCCCTACAGTGCCCAATTGCAAGGCCAATGGAGTGTTTAACTCCTGTATGGAAATTCTGTACATGTGGGTAAATTGGGGTGTAATATCTGAAGTGGTGCTCCCAGAGTCCTATAAGGTCCAGGCTTTGTGGCCATTTACATCTACATATGAGACCAGACACTCTTTGTCTGCACATTTCAATGTAGGGCACTGTAAAGTGCCCTCTGCTTGACAAAGAGTCACCTTCTTCATTTGTACAATGTTATTCTTGTCATGGTCATTTGAAAATAGCTAATCTACCACCAGGCACTCAGAGTCACTGTCATGACTGTAGTATTCATTGTCAAAGGCATTATTGAATATGTCTATGGTAACGTACTCCTCCCCCTCCATGACTATACTCTTAGGCTTTATGCCCAATGCCTCTTTTGGGGGCTCTTGGTTGTCCATGGGGTGCTCAGTCTCAGACTCAGCAGAAATATCTCTGTCACTTCCACTCATGACTGCAGTATGTGCAGCACATAGGTGGGCTCAGGATATATACCTTTTTTTCAGGGCTCCCACCCTTGTAGGACAGCTGGTAGCATAGTGGCCTGGCTAGCCACATGCGAAACATGTTCCTGTCTGACCAGATAGGTTGGCCAGCTTGATTTCCAGCCTTGGCTTAGGATGTTCTCCTTCCAGAGCTTGCTCCAGTCATGGGTAGCTACACCTTTGATTCTCAGCAGGAGCTTGGCATACCACAAACTATGTGTTGCAGTCATGGTCCATGTCAGCCTTTTTAGCCAGGAAGGTTCCTATATGCTGACCTCATGGAGATGCCCCAGTAGGCGTAGATCATTTGCTTCCTCCTTTATGGCTACTACAATGCTTGTAGTGGTTAGCAGTCTTAAAAGACTGCTCATATCTTATGGCATACACCACAAACTCCTCAACATCATTGACCTCTGGGGACAACTCATCCTCACATATCAGATAGCAGCACATGTCCACTAGGATACCATCCAAAAATGTTTCAAGCATAGTGTACCCATTCTGGTATACTGCCATGTTCTGGGCATAGTCATTAAAGGTATCATAGAATCCTTGTACACCCAACTTTTTGGTGTACTTGGCAGACTGGAAGTCCCACCTTGCATCCTGTAATGTTGAGAGGTGCCCAAATCAATCATACAGTCCTGTAAGGACTTCCTTGAATGTCCAATCATACTGGATCCAGTTGACATACAATACTGCTTGCTGAAACCAACTCATGGCCTTTCTAGCCAAGAACTTGGGCAGAACAAAAATTTGTTCTTATTTCATACAGTCACCCCCATATAGACACATGGCGAGGTGGGTGCACATGTCCATTGCCTAGTCCTCCAAGTCGCTAAACTTGGATGCATCTGAGTAGGCCCAAATGTGTCTACTATCTGCTTTACACAGCTTCACCCCATCTGGTAACCATAAGGTTACTTCCAAGGCATCATTGACTACTTGATGGAGGCAGTCATACATAGCTTCACGATGCATATGAATGGCCTCTTGCTGGCCTGAGGATCTAGTCACTAGATAAGCAGCTTGGGAAAGCAATTTCCCTTGTCTACTCAGCTGCAGACATCCTGAGCCTCCTTGACTGTGGGCATAATTGCCTTCATCTCAGAGAATTGATTTAGGGTGCCCATCCTGGCATCTACCAGGAATATCATGTCTTGTGGCACCATCTCAATCAAGGAAGTCTCCTTGATCATGATTGTTGTGCTGCCCTGGTTTTGGAGAAGATTGATTCTCCTGGCTCTGCATTACAAATAGACAACACATCTTGTCAATGGGCTTAGTGCCCTTGAATAAAATGCCCTGATTGTCAATAAGGGACTGTCTCTTAGTCCTGAGATCGCCATTGCACATATGTTGATATGCAGCTTTGTCACTCAATGTTTCTGCCATTGGTATGCATGGCATCAGAGATGCCTCACTTTCCACCTTAAAAGCTGTACTGGCTTGCCCTTTCAGACCTGACACATCTGTCATAGGGTCTTGGGTATAGATGTGCAGAGGCTCTTCTCACCACTCTTGTCCTGCTGGAGTATAAAAGGTACTCACCAGATTTGCCTCAGGCACCTCCTGCACCCATGCTAGTGCCTCCACTAACTTGATTCCAACGTCCTGATTATAACATGCTGAGCATTCCTCAGAAGTGTGGCTTCAGGGGGTTGACACTCCCAATTGCCTTGTAGCCTTATGCTGCAAATACATCTAAAGTTCTAAAGTGAGAACTCTCACCATTGAATCAGTATATTTAGTACTGAATACAGTGGGCACCTCATGCCCTTGTTGCTTAAGTGCTACTATATGCACTGAAGCATATCACTTGAGTCACACCTGGGTGGTGTATTTTATCACCTCTGGGTGCAGATTCCAGAACACCTGCAGGTGCACAATATAATCAGCAACCTCTTCTGAGGGGTCAGCAACCTCCTGGACCTCATCTACTGCCAATGTATGCAGAAAACAATTTTCTGTGTTGCCTGCTTCATAGGTCGCATACTCCTCCAGTACCTCCTTTATGCAGGCTTCCGCTATCTTGGTGGGCATTGAGCCTGCTGTGGCCCACTTGGTCCCACTAGTCCAGGTCAGGGGTATGTCTCCCAGTCTGTACTGACAAGTCAGTTACTCCTGAGGCGTATTTTCTTGCTAATCTTTCAATTAAGACCCTGAGTTGGCTGTTTCTTCCAGATCTTGTTGCTGAAGAAGTTTGAGTCTCCCTCTATTGCTAAGAGTCCCTCATGTTGAGAAAGTTTGCCTCCTTCTCCTTCTCTACTATTCCAGTATTCACAGAATAGTGGTAGACATCACTAATATCATAGCTGTTTAAACTGATTTCATTCCTTCCTCTTTCTTTGCATCACATTTTAAAACACATTAAAACACAATTTCCTTATACATATTTAACCACATTTAGCTTATGATCAATTACATACATCCTTGTATTTCTACATATTTTGTCTCAACTTCCTTGGATGTTTTGAAAATTCAGTTGGGAAGAATACTCAGCTGCTCCTATTCCCAACTTAGTCAGTTACTCCTATCATAGAACATTGTATGTAGGGACAGAAGTTATTGTAACTGTAGTTATTCAGAAATATTTGATATGTTTATTGGTCATGCATTCACAGTTGCAAAACTCAGTATAATTATACTATCAACCTTGACAAACATTGTTCTGTATTGTCATTTATTCTTTTGTTAAGGATTGATGTAATATTTGTTTATACAATAATAGACTTTGCCAAATTTTAGTTTGGCTGACTGTCCAAGCCACCATGTCCTACTATCATATTGGCTGTGTTGAGTATAGACTTGTACAACTCCCATGTTAGAAACCAAGACCTATGATCTAAGAGCGACTAAGAGCAACTCGTAAGTATGTTCCCTCAGTCCGGTATAAGAAACTGTATTAACTGTACCTAAGAGCAACTCGTAAGTATGTTCTATGGGTACAGTCAGTTCGTAAGTAAGTTCGTAGTCACTGTAGTTACTCACCCCTCAGTCCGGTATAAGAAACTGAGGGGCTCATCTATAGCAATGGCGATTATATACGTGTACATTAACAATGGAGGGGAATAGTAACAATGAGGGAGACTAGAGAAAGGAATGAGGACAATGGATGCGGTGGCCAGGCCACTCGTTCGTCCCTGTGCAGTAAGCGGCTGGTGTGATATCTGTGAAATGTTAAAATACCAACACTCCTCCTCACCCAGACACTCCTCCTCGCATGGAATAATGGGGGCTTTATTGGAGGCCTAGTCGGGGACGAAGATACGTGAACGAGGGAGTGGAAAGGGCTTTTGTGAATATGTCCGCGGTGTTCTCCTTGGATGGGACACGGAGTACGACCAGTTCGTTTGACTGAACACGTTCCCTGAGAAAATGGTACTTAATATCAACGTGTTTTACGTGCACGTGCAGAAGAGGGTCTTCGGAGAGAGCGATTGCCGAATCGTTGTCGCAGTATATCTGAGTGGGCTGGTTGGTGAGGTCAATTCCGATCCCTTGCAATAAGGCTCGAAGCCAGATGCCCTCCTGAGCGCTCTCAAAGGCGGCCATGTATTCCGCCTTGCAAGAAGATGTGGCCACAGTGCGCTGCTTCCTAACTGCCCAGGAAAGCGCCCCAGATCCAAGGCTCCAAATGTACCCTCTGACGCTCTGTCGAGTGTCAGGGCAGCTGGCCCAGTCAGAGTCAGTGTACCCAGTAAGTTTGGCATCCGAGTCTGAGCCACCAAGGTGGAGCTGTAGGTCACGTGTGCCCTTCAAATATCTGACGAGGCAAATTGTGGCGTGCCAATGCGCGGAAGTGTAGCAATCCAGATACTGGGTGAGTTGCTGTACGCCGAAGACGATGTCAGGTCGTGTGGATATGGCGACGTACAATAGGCATCCTACTAGTTGCCAATAAGGGGTCTTATCCATAGCGAGACGCTCCTCATGAGACAGTGTACCGCGATCAATGCGTCTCAGCTTTGTATTGGGGTCCATCGGCAGAGATAAGGGGGTGGCGTCCTTCTGACCGAACTGACAAATGATTTTGTTGATCAGCGCCGTCTGCGACAACTTTACCGAGTTGTTGGGGCAATCCTATTCCACCGCGATGCCTACGACAAAACGCGGCGTCCCAAGGTCAGAAATGGTCCATACTTGACGCATTTGAGCCTTGAAGCGCTCGTTCTCCTCCTTACTACTAGCAATAGAAAGAAAGTCGTCCACATGGAGAGCCGCTATGACAGTGCCACGATCAGTAGTTCAATAAAAGATGCAAGACTTGCAGGGTAAACGTGTGAATCCCCATGTGGCCATATTGTTGTTGACAGCCTGGTTCCATATTCTCCCAGCCTGCTTCATGCCATATAGCCTCTTTACCAACATCCAGACCCAATCCTCTTTACCCACTTCCTCGAAGCCATCCGGCTATCTCATGTATTGTATCTCGTCATCAGGGAGGATGCCGTACAAGAAGGCAGTCTTCACGTTGATTTGAGTTGCATCCCAGCTCTTGGCAGCAGCTAAATGAAGCAATATGCGCCAGGATTCCATGCAGGCTGTGGGTGATGTGGTTTTAGTGTAATCTCGTCCGTAGATCTGTTCATGGCCACAAAATACCAATCTGACTTTGAACCTAATGGCATTCCCATGCTCATCCCACTTTATTTTGAAGACAGGGTGCCCAGTACGCACTTTGTGGCCGGCTGGGACTGTAGAGCAAGGTACAAGTTGATATACGCCCATGTCCCTGAGAGAAGTGAGCTCATCGCGATATGCTGCTTCCCACTGACCAGCATCCACCAACTCCTTCGCTTCTGCCCAGGTTTGTGGCTCATCACTGAAAACAGGGGCTGGAGGGTAATCCTTGAACTCGTGAGTTGCAGTCAGCAGGTATTCGAGATCATGTAATGACACAACATTGGAAAGATCGGGCTTATCTGAACCTTGTTCTGCAACAGGATTGGGACCCTTGGTGCCTTGATCGGTTCCCCTCAAGCCCAGGTTGGATGCTCTCATGTTGCGCAGAGCCTGTACACGTTCTCCCGCAGCAGTGGACTCCAGTACTGCCTTCTGCGTTCGAGATACAGGCGCATTGTCGGGGTCTGATCTAGCAGTCGGAACGGGTACACAGCCAGATCGACGGAGTTGAGGAATAGGTGGGATATCTATTGGTTCTGTGAGCTGAGGCTGCAGCTGAGAGTTGAGTGAATGAGCTCCTCCTGAGGCGATAGGATCATCAAATTCGAGAAGATCTTGCTGGGGCTGATCAGGTGGATGGTTTGGAGCAATATCTAGAGGTGAATTGGAAGTTTGAGATGGTCCTCAAGATGGTCCTTCATGGCTTTCGCTGAATTTGACGTGATAGGTCTCATATATCTTACCAGTTGCTTTTTCATAGCACCTGTAAGCTTTAGAGCCCCTAGCATACCCTATTAATATACACTTGATCAATCGAGCATAGATTTTTGGGTTATGTTCAGCTAAGATGAGAACGAATGCCTTGCAACGCATGTAGGAATATTTCGGTCGCCTGCCTATCCAAGCTTCATGGGGAGTGATGCCTTTGGTCGACTTTGTGAGTGTCCTTTTGTGAAGATGAGATGCGGTTAAATAAAACTCATCCCACATGTTAGGTAGACAGCCTGCCGCTATCCTCATCATACGTGCCTTACCCATAAGGGTCCGATGCATCCGCTCGACACGTCCAATATGTGCCAATGTATAAGCCGCCCCATGTTGTTGCTCTGTATCCTGAGATAGAAGCCATGCTTGCATATCCTGCCCATCGAGCTCCCTGTCGTGACCAGTTCTAAAGGTGCCAAGCTTCAACTGCGTCTCATTCTTGCATGCTACTTGCCAGGCTTTGAGATTAGGTAAAGCATCACTTTTGGTCTTGAGGAGTATTGACCAGTGTTCACTTGTGAAATCGTCGACTATATTCATAATATACTTGTAGCCTCCACAAGATACGACAGCCTGGGGGCCAGTAAGGTCAACCCACACTATTTCTAGCTTATGTGTTGCTTTCCACCCATCCTCCCGCACCTTTGGCACCACGTTCCTCGTTTGTTTGCTGAGGATACATGAGTCACATTTAGGTGGCTTCGAGGAGAAGACAGAGGGCATACCTGGAATCATCCCAGTTTTTGCCATGTCTATGATGATCTGGTAGTTGGCATGTCCAAGACGACGATGCCAAGTTTCCAGGTCACAAGCATGTTGAAGTGAGAAAGCGCGATGCTGAGATGAGGCAGTGCTGAGATCGAGAGTGTAGAGGCATTGATCTGGCGTGAGGGTTCCTTATGTGACGAGTGAGCGTGTGGATTGATCGACAATTTTTACGGATAAGTTGTTGAAGACAGTGTCTAAGCCTGAGCAGGTAGCGAGAGAACTGACTGAAATGAGACGGACAGTTGCATTTGGGATGTACAAAGTGTCTCGCAGGACAATGTCTGCCCCTTTTGCAATGTGTAGTTTGATATCTCCGACTCTGATTGCCGCGACTGTGGATCCACCGAGTCCCTTTACATTGCGCGGCAGGATCGGTCGTAAAGTTGCAAAGTCTTTGCGGCAGGGAGATATATGGACGGTTGTGCTGGAGTCGATGAGGAAAGGATTGGTGAGCAGAGAGTTGACGGGTAAGCATCCAGATTTTTCCACCGGTTTAACATCAGTGGCAAGGACACTTTCTGTGGTCTGTTTAGTGTGTACGTCCCAGTTCACAGTGGCGCAGACTTCGTCTATGGCGGTGAAGCCAACGTGCTCCCAACACTCCGTGCTGTGTGTTGTTGTTGATGGAGAGGGGATAACTTCGGCGATAGCAGCCATTTCCGTGGGAGCAGGCAGCTGCCCTAGCTGTGTTGGGTCAACGTACCACAACTTTCCGTCTAGACCGGTGACGGCAACGAAAGGCTTTGGCGACTGTGCTGGGGTAGTAGTGGACTTGTTGGAGGCCTTCAATGGTGCGTTGTTTTTGCTTCTCGATGCCCTCTGCGCTTCCTGTGCTTCAGCAATAGACTTCCCAGCCATACCTCCTCCTTTCTGTACACAGTACGCTTTGGTATGACCCTTGCACGGCCTTTTCAGCGTGAAGCAATTTTTGCAGCAGGTCGCACCAAGAGCATGGTTGTGGCCTGGTAAGTCCGCTTTTCCACCCCCTCTCGCGCTGAAAGCCATAGCGTGGTTAGACTTGGCCTTGGCATTGAGAATGTTCTGAGCATTCTCCATGAGTACACAGATATCCGTAGGACTGCATGGCACGCTCTGAGAGCTTCTGCTGATGATGGTTGAGACGGAATTCTGAAGTGATTCAAAGAATGGGTCATTCAGGCTGTTTAACAGAGCAATGCAGGTGAAGAGATCCCTGTCGACCTTCTCTATATCGAACGCTCGCTTCATGATGTCCGTTATGCGTCCTGCTGTGACTGGCAGCGGTTCGGTGGTTGAACAGTAAGTCGATAATGCTTCCTGGAGGAGAGCGATCTGCTTGATGGGGCCTTCCCTCTGTGCTCGGGTTTTCAGATCTGCAAAACACGCAGCCGCCCCCAAGTCGGTAACAAGGTTGCGGTGCTCTGTATCATCAAGCGCGGATTTAATGAAGGTAATAGCGAGTCGATCGTTCAGCCCCCAGTTGGCATATGCACGGGGTTCCAAATCCATACTCAGACAAATGGTGACATCATCAAAGACGTGTGAATATATGCCATTGAGGATGAGCGCGTCCTTAAGCCTTTTGGTCCACAGAGTGAAATTCCCGTCGGCTCAAGCATACTTGGGACCTTCCCACCTGTGGCGTATTACGCGTTCTGGGACGGAGGGGTTGGTGGAATCCGTGGACAATGCGGAAGATGGGGATATAGGGGCCATGGCAGGCAGAGCTTCAGAGAGGCGAGCAGAATCGCAGTGAGTGGGACAAAGACAATAGACAAAGAGATCTGAGGTACGCGATGCGTCACGCAATGAATTTGGACAGGGGTCCGATTAGAGAGCAGAAGACAGCTCAAAGGAAGAAAGGTCTGGTGTGTTGATATCCTATCAGAGGGTATTCGACAATATGCCCATAACCTGTTAGAAACCAAGACCTATGATCTAAGAGCGACTAAGAGCAACTTGTAAGTATGTTCTCTCAGTCCGGTATAAGAAACTGTATTAACTGTACCTAAGAGCAACTCGTAAGTATGTTCTATGGGTACAGTCAGTTCGTAAGTAAGTTCGTAGTCACTGTAGTTACTCACCCCTCAGTCCGGTATAAGAAACTGAGGGGCTCATCTATAGCAATGGCGATTATATACGTGTACATTAACAATGGAGGGGAATAGTAACAATGAGGGAGACTAGAGAAAGGAATGAGGACAATGGATGCGGTGGCCAGGCCACTCGTTCGTCCCTGTGCAGTAAGCGGCTGGTGTGATATCTGTGAAATGTTAAAATACCAACATCCCAAAGAGTACAATTGTAAGGCAACCTCTAGAGACTATGGCTCAGTCACACAGCTGGCAGAGAGAAATCCAAAGTATATTAGAGGATATACTCACCTGGCAGAGGCAGATCCAAAGAGAACAAGTTTTATGTGGCTCAATAAATACTATTTGCAAATAAACTTCATTTTTTTTGACTAGACAACTAGAGACCATACAAACACAACCCTCCATTATCTACAGTGTAAGACACATGAATGGCAACTGACTTTGCCACGCCTGAATATCTTTTCTCACGGCAAATAAACTATATTTCTGAGTATACTACAGGGTAATACAAGTATTGAGGATTATAAGAACGAACTATGAAAAAAGGCAAATAAACTATATTTCTGAGTATACTACAGGGTAATACAAGTATTGAGGATTATAAGAACGAACTATGAAAAAATTATATGGAGTTGAAGATGGTATATAGGTGATTCTATGAAAGTCGGGGCAAAACCGACCGAATGCATGTAATTGGCAACCGTGACAAACGCGGGTGTCACGCGTTTACTCGGGGTCATCTATTGCCATCTCGTCGTCGTCGTCGTCGTCCTCATCCTCCTCCTCCTCCTCCTCCATTTCCTCTTGAAATGCAAATTCGGCTTCAAGGTCACGACGCAGGGGCCTTGCGGGCCTCTTTGGCCACCTCACTTTAGGGAGACCCTCCTCCGCCCATGTCTTGGTTGCCTCCTCCCATTCCTTAACCGCCGCGTCGTGAGTTTTCTTCATCTCCTCCCATCAAGCTTCCATTGCCGCCTTTGCATCCCGCTTGGATTCTTGTTCTACCCTATTCTTTTGTTTCTCATCCTCACCCTTCTTCCTCTTCTCCCGCTGTTTCCTCACTGCAGCCTCAAACTCATCAGATGTCAACACAACACCTTTCCCATTGAACAATATTGTTCGATCGTCCTTCTTCTGGGTTTCCTTCAAATTCAGTGACTCCAACATCTTGTCAAGGACAATATGCTGAGGAAATTAAAGATCCATTGATGCCCCACCGGCTCGTACTGCGGGCCGTTCTTTGTCTGGAGGAGTACATTGGCGTACTTCTTGATATTGCAATGTGAGAGCGGCATGCCTCGATCTGCCGATTCCAAAATGAACTCAACAAGAGTGCGTTCCTCTGCGTCTGTTAACTTCTTCTTCTTGTTCGAGTCCCCTATAAACTGCATGCGCTCATTTTCAATGTGATTCATCATTGTTCTGTAAGGAACATTGAACCGCGTCGCAATGGCTGGCCCTCCCTCCCTCAACTGCATATCCTTCTGTTGGTCGTCCTTGTACGCGTTAATGGCATTAATGAGCGTGCCCTGAGTCGCATTACGTTTTTTAATTTTCTTGACACAATCAGACAACGTGTGTCTGGTCATTTGAGCGATTGATGCTGAGAAGCTTGATGGTGGATGCGACGGGGCTAGTGCGGGTTACGCTTGGGCTGTCACGCTAAAAGGCACTCAACAAAGTCATGCATTTTGTGACGCATCCACACCCCCAACGCACCTCGGACTTTTTTTGTTTATGTTCCGTAGTTCAATAGCTTTCCATAGGTATCAATCTTGTGCAGGTTTACTGGGTATATCGAGAGGAATCTTGCTCCGAAAAGTTGCCATCAGTCTCAAATCAGCCAAAATCAGCACAAAATTACTCGTCCCTCCGCGTAAAATTACACATTCAGCTCAAAACTGGGTATACATATTCTCAAGGGGTATATCATTGCTGTATGTAGTAACATCAGGGCGAAATATGAGGCATTGGTCCGGTAGACAGGTAATTGCCATTGACCTATCAGTTGCCAGTCATGTGGATTACACTGTACCTTTCCTTGGAGTGACTGAGGGTAAGCACTTTTACCTATTTTTATTCTACTTCTCACTACTGATTCTCTGGAGAATACTTACCCTATATTTTTGCAAGCTGTGGCCTCTAGCTTGTTGCAATGAACTTGTATGAGTGTAATATTGTTTATTTAGACATGACATTCTATCAACTGTCATGATTTGTACTATTGAGCTCTCAGCATTAGAGCCCTCAATGATAGCAACAGATTATTTCTGAGCTGGTCTACAACCATGTGTCATTGCTGGCAGTCAATACTTTTTTCTTGGTAAAGAAATATGACATGCCATTTACAGTGCACACATTTCTCAAGGGAAAAGGCTCAGGACAGTGGAAAATTCCTTTTTCCAAGGTAAAAAAGTGGACAAAGAAGTGGTACAATAAATTTTCCCTGGGCTCTTCCAGTTGAAAAAGCTTCTGGCATTAGCAGTGTGTTGAACTGCCTCCCTCGGCCCTTGCACAGGTGGTCAGGTTGACAATGAAATTGCAACGGTTAATGACAAGGATACAAAATTCCGTGAAGTCCGTTATTCCAGAAAAAAACTTTCATATCTATCTACTGACAATGTCTGGCTGTAATCCCCAAATTCACAAACAGACTACAGCTAAATTGGCAATTTGGGACTCGTGTGTTTTACGCTGTTTGCCTTCCAAGCCCATGCCCTTGTGTTTTCAAGCTCCGCACATCAGTGACCCACTAGCCATGTCAACGCGTCAAGCTCCTGGTCCTAGCATGGTCCCCCTTGCCCCATCTTTGAACTCCAGGAAACGGAGTACTATGGAGGCTAGCGCAGACATTGACAATTCAAGATCTTTGAAGAAATCAAAAAGGGATGATAGCACCAAGGACAAAAAGAAGCGGCAGAGGAAGAAAAAAAGAAAGTTGTCTGTTGCTACGGCTATTGAGCTCGATTTTCGTTCACGATCGAAGTCTAGGAGTGCAACAGTAACGACACAGGATAGTGCGCAAGAAGAGATAGGTGTAATGCCTGAGAACGTGCTAGCCGAAGAAGCGCAGCCTTTGCAAGATCCACCTGATGCCCCAGACCTGGAGGACGCGTCTCCTCGAATTGTGAGTCTTCATCATTACTTTTCTTGTATATTTTATCATCTTATAACGCATTTTAGCCATATGGAGACAAAGGGAAGGGAAAGGCAAAAGAAGAATCGCTCCCACCTATTGTAGAATCTCCAGAAAGCCAAATAGCACGATTGCAGCAAGAACTTGAAGCTCAACGTCTGGTATGCTCAGAATACAATCTTTTTGATCCTTTGGACTCACTCTTTTATGTTTTCAGCTTCTCAGTCAGCATCAGTCCCATCTAGCTCAGGTCCATCAAGCGCTTACATGTCAAATCTGCCTCGATCTGTTACACAAGCCTTTCGCTCTCGCGCCTTGTGGACACATCGTCTGTTACTCTTGTCTTGTACGGTGGTTCACAGCTCCAGAAGCGCCGAACGAGCCACACAGCCTCCAAGAAGATATTATAGGCCTTCCTGAAACATCGCACTATCATAAAAAGAAGAAATGCCCTGTGTGTCGTACACATATTATGGAGCGTCCTGTCGAAGTTTGGGGTGTCAAGAGCATGGTCGCCGGACTTGTACGAAGCGGGTTGATCGAATTACCCGCGCCTGTACCCGCTCTCGAGCCCGAGGCTTCAACATCAAGCCACGACGATCCATGGCGTAATATCTTTCGCCGTGTAAATCGCATGTTTTTAGATCTTTTGGAACCGCGTCCACCGCGTCCACCACGACCGGGTGGTGAGGGGCTACAAGAAATGGGCATGTACGATGCAGACGACGGAGGTATATATAGGTGCATTGATTGTATGCACGAGATTTTGCGAGGGGTGTGCACTCATTGTAATCGGGAATACCCTGGACACCGAGCGAGTGAGGATGATGAGGACGACGAGGACCTGGAGTTTGATGCAGGAGAGGAGTTTCGCGACATTCTGCAAATGTTTGCAAATGGGCCGAACGCGTATCTTGGAGATGACGTGGCATACACTGACTCAGATTCAGAACATTCCGCTGGTTTCATTTTTGGTGAAGAGATCGATGACGAGGAGGAAAATAATCTTCTGGATATGCTTAGGGCCCCGAATCTGGCTGTACCGGGGACGCTTGGGCGATTATACCGTAACACGTTTGATGAAGTCTTTCCTACTGGTCGCTTTGAGAGAGCACACGAATTTCAGGTGGATGAAAGTGGGGATGAAAGGGATGAATTTGAGGGCAGCGTCATTGATGACTCCGAAGCATCATCTGCAGAACTGCCTCCAAGCCGATTTTCACGTTCAACTCGCCCGGTACGTCGCCGATACTTTTCAGACGATAGTGACGAAGAGAGCGACGTGGAGGTCGTGATGACAGAGGGAGCCACGAGACAGCTTGGTCGAGAGCTAAGATCAAGGAGACGCACGTCAAACCATGGTGTTGAGGGCAGCGTCATTGATGACTCCGAAGCATCATCTGCAGAACCGCCTCCAAGCCGATTTTCACGTTCAACTCGCCCGGTACGCCGCCGATACCTCTCAGATGATAGTGACGAAGAGAGCGACGTGGAGGTCGTGATGATGGAGGGAGCCACGAGACAGCGTGGTCGAGAGCTAAGATCAAGGAGGCGCACGTCAAACCATGGTAGTGTTCAGAGTTCTATCATGATGTCTGACGACGATGAAGGGCTCTCTCCTCCACCAAGTAGGACTGCGACCAGGCGTACGAGAACCATCATCGACCTTTCAGATAACAGCGAGAATGAGTGAGCTCAGGTCCTCGTCTCCCCGATTGTTAGTGAGAATATTGA
Organism: Macrolepiota albuminosa; assembly: GCA_027475525.1. Classification (NCBI taxonomy): domain Eukaryota; kingdom Fungi; phylum Basidiomycota; class Agaricomycetes; order Agaricales; family Agaricaceae; genus Macrolepiota; species Macrolepiota albuminosa. Next base: position 371,571 of record JAMWFC010000084.1, on the reverse strand, counting down.
TTTATAGGAATTTTCTTGGGGAGGATAATGACGATGATGTCGATGATGTCGATGATGTCGACAACGACAACGCAAGGCAACTTTTTTTTCTGACATTTCACTTCTTTCGGCTCATCCACATCTAGGACTTACGAGGAAGACGGTTCAAGATCAGGTCCATCATCACGTCTATTGAGATTGATGCGAGAGACAGATGATGAGACTGACTAGTGCACTTGGATAATAACGTAGCAGAAAAGGAACATCACAACGTGCGCAAGCTGAATACCTGAGACGATGAGCAGGCGACGTTGGTCATTACCATATTCATACAGACATACGCGTGTAGATAGTGTCCGCGACATCACAGAAATTTTGAGGTCATACAAGATCGGAAATTTCTTATCACCGAATATCCTCGTTCTCAATGTTCCTGGCTAGTATACAAAGTCGAAAGAGACTGCCCACCTGTGAAGGAGAGTGATGGAAACTTGCCTCCTATCAGGAATATGCATCTTCATTGTATCTGGTCTATTACCTCTCCAGTCCCGGCGTAAGAAACCCCGCGTTCGGGTCTTTTTGCTTGTTTAGTGTTCTGTTGACAACTATATGGCATAACAACGTAATGGACCGAGTAAGAGGGCGACAACATAGACCATCGGGTTCGCCTGATAAGCACTCTGTATGATAGATATGTAACTACCTTGGTATCTCCATTTTTCAGAATGACCTAGGTGATTTCATACCCATGCATGACAGTAGACCATGACCCTCTGGCTTCATCTGGCAACAAATCAGCAAGTACAATTTTCTGTATTTAGGGTATGCACACAGGAATCCAGGAGCCACTTGAGAGCTGGGATGTATTTGGAGTCTGTTATATAGCAAACCAAGAATTTGGATCTATTGTCTCGTTTGGAATATGGAATTCAAGATGAATCCCTCAAAGGCCTTAAAATCAACAATCCTTGACAGAGGTTCTGTTGAAAAACATGTTTGTCCCGTCCAGAGCCTCCATTAATTGCTTACTTTTGTTTATGAGATCAAGTTACTTTGGAATCCGAGTCGAAAGTTTCTGATTGACATTGGGTTTCCATGAGACTGGAATAAACAAGAACTCATTGTTGGCTCTCTCAAAAATGCAAAAGAATGCAAAAGACTGCTGAGTTCTTATATATGATTGATTCATAGAGATATCAACTCTAATCTAATCTCCAGCGCTAAGTCATTATGTCACCGAAATGTTTGCCAAAATGACGTTGCAATTCGTGTAACGTGGTCGCATCTTGAAATACCTCGCTTGTAACTCCCTGGCTTCGAATCGGTAGAAAGCTGAAAGCATAGAGAGCATCATTGAAAGGCCTTGAATTGTAAAAGTGCATGTTCTAGTGTCTGCGGTAGCTGTTCAACCACGGCGTATCATTGCCAGTTACTGGGAGCTATCGAGCGGCATTGTAATAGAGTTGGGCCACGCTAAAACTCAGGACATGAAATCTCTTGTCGTTTTAACCTCCAAAGCCATGCGGATGGAACGTGGTCTCCTCCCATCTATCACATATACAATGCTTCCTAACGCACCACAGAGGGCAGGAACTCACCTGATGACGGGCACACTACGCATGTACGCCTGTGTTTAGTCTAAAAATCTCCTGAACTCAACCCAACTCAATCAAATCTTTTTGCCTGCTTTACCCATCGTTAATCGTCTATTCGGTCTGGGATCCTTCAAGACCCATACGGTTACTTCTATCCATGCAACATAACCCTAGCATTGTTCAGCTTAGAGGTCCACAACACTCGGCTGTACCTTCAGTACACTGGTTATTCAGGAGCAACATTCCCCGTAGACGCAGCTCGTTCTTTCCAGCCGACGTACAGAAGAGGAATTTTTTCGGAATGGGAGAAGTTATCAATGTACTTACAAACGTCAGTCGACTCTGCAAATCTGTGTTCTTCGTGCTAAGTCCTTGTTCTGTAGCCCGCACAGACAGTTCGTTCTCTCACTGAATCTCGTAGGCTTTTAGAAGAAGCCCGACGAGAAATCGCAGAGAGTAGGGAGCGTTCACAAATTCGTCCTAAACACACATTTTCCCGGCTTCCTGGATTCTTCCCTCGCAAGGCTGAGATTTTAGCTATCGAACGAGCGTTAGAGGGAGATCCCTCCTTTACCATTCTTTTCGGTGCAAGCTCTACCGGCAAGGTTTGTTTGCTTTCATATACTCCGTTAGTTTGTCTGGTTATTCCCGTTTGCACAGACTGCACTACTTAGGGAAGTTCTGTCACGCGAGCATTATCATGTCCTTCATTTCGACCTCCGTATCGCTGGGTTTGCAGATCTATCGAGCCTGTACCAAAGTCTGAGTCAACAAATGGAACTCTATTTTGAAGAAATTGCTACGAAGATGCCGGGGTATGAAGAGTTCCAGAAGGAGGCGTGGAGCTTCAAGGTGATTGTGATACTTAGTTGGATTGCTTATCTCAACGCCTTTTCCAACAGTTTGATCGTCAAAATGTGCAAGGGCAGCCATCTGATACGTCTAATGGTGCAAAACCAAGTCTTGTTAGAACTAGTGATATTGCTCGTCTCATGGAACTATTCCAGGTATGTGAATGCTCAAGGAACATTTTCGAATTTGTAAACAGTCGTATGCTACAGAGTTCGCTTCTAAAGTATTGGGAATTTCAACCACTTGGAAATGACAACAACGGCTGTATTCAAGGCAAACATCGACAGTTGTCTGACAAAACATCTGAACAAACCCACGTTGACCCAAGCTCCAATGGTCGTGCTACGATCTCCAAACGCTGGATATTCCGAAGGTCATTTAAAGGAAAGGAGAGGGAGTCTACGAAGTCTGCAAGAATGTCGAATGTCGAAAACAGCCCTGAAAAACTGACAAGCAAACCATTCAAGAAAATGCCGGTCGGTATCTCACGTTCCTTCTGCATTGAATTTTACACCTAATGACTTCGACATGATTTAGGTTATTCTCTTTGACGAAGCTCACAAACTGTTGGTTTTTGCTTTCCGTTCTATGCAGGCTTGGATAACCGTTCTGTAGGCCAGCATTAATCCAATCAACGGATACCATGAAATGTCTACTTGATTCCATGCTCGTCCTAACCAAGCAGGATCGTTTATGCCATGTCATTCATGCCACGAGCGATCCATTCTATCAAACGTGGCTGAGGCAGTTCAACGTCATGCAGCACTGTAAGGTAGGCATGCTTCTTCTATGCAGGTAGTCTATCCCTCATCATCGTTTCACTTTGAGATTATTACTATCGGTGACTGTTCAAGGTCGGAGACGAAGGCTTATTACCGTGACCGGTTGTTACCAATGGTCCCGGAAAGACTACGACCAGGACTGAAATTTGAGATCCTCTATGAAGCATTCGGCGGCAAGTTGGCTCACTGGCGCGACTACTTCACCGACTATGGTGAGCTTCACCGCCTTCTCGCATTAGACCTTTGCTGACTCATTGTTAAAGTCAATTCCAATGGAAAAGTTGATGGTACGTGTCTTTGAGTTGATCGACAAAAACATTGCACCAATCTGTGGATTATCAGTGAAACAGAGTTCTCATTTCCTACAAGCCCATGCTCTCCTCAATCTTCACATCATTCACTCTTCGCAATCCCCCAACAGTCACGAGGCCGCATCCACAAACCAAAATCAGGCCGCCAGCACCACCAACCCAGACAGCTTGCACCCAGGATTAGGGCCTGCTGGGTTCAAAATTTATTCCCCTATCACACACCCACTTGCCCCAAACGAGGAAGACCGCTTAAACACTATGATTGCAGGTTACTACTCAGCGGAATTTACGGCGATGCAGTTGCTCAAAGTCATGAGTCGCCTCACACAGCCCGATACAACGTACATCCCATACTTCCTTCTCTGCCGTGAAATGGGTGTACGTGCAGTTGATGGTATGATCAAAGGTCGCTTGTTAGACCTGAGATGGACCGAGACGACGACTAGGGAGGATGCAGAAGAAGTGAGAACACGTAGTGGAGTAATGAGTACCGCTGGAGGCCCGGGAGGTATCCCAAGTTACTCTCCGCCCGGTGTCGATCCAGTCGCCGTGGACATGATACCTCAGTCATCTGAAGAGGGCATGATGCCTGTGTCTGAGCTCGAACTTGGACAGAGGGATATCTACGAGGATGTACTGGAGGTGGTTGGACCTAAGCTGGTACCGACTACACCGATTATGCGATACGCGATGCGTGATGTGGTTCGGGAATACGAGGACGACCAGTCGGTCTCCGAGTATGCTTCCATGTTGGACGTCGATGAATATTGATGCACGAGAAGTGAGATCCTTTGGTAGGTTATCCCGCCTATATATACGTTGTAAATCATCTTTCCCCTCTCCGTAGTCTCCTTCCCTCATGCTCCTCGAACCCCATGTCATGTAGAAGGCCAGCATTTGTATTCTACTCAAGTCCAGCATATTTCACATCCGCGTTGGCATCTAACCAAGCTAACCATTTCTTCAAATAACTTCCCCCATGACAAATAGTCGATGAATCACCCACGACACACTGAGGAGCCAAAGTTAGATTGGCAGAAAGTGATATGAGAGGAAAGACATACCAGATGACGCTTTGCTCTCGTCATAGCCACTGTGAGATAAAACTGTATAAATAGATGTTGTATTTGACGGCTTCACAGCCTACCATTAAGACGCCGTTTCTCCTTCAGAAATCCTACCTCTCTCTGCGAAACAACAGAGGAAGGTTTGTATTACTGCCGAATAATGTAATGAAGCGCCTACCTTATCATTACTGCGCACGAGACTGATAACAACCGCTTCCTTTTCTCGGCCTTGCATTCCGTCCACGCTTCCTATTTCGAGTTCCGCCCCATACATCGGACGGAGAAGAGTCGATAGAAGAGTCACTTGAGCTTGATACCTGAAGATAAACGGTCGGCATCAATTGTATCCACTGATATCATTAGGAAAAGAAATTACGGTGTAATAACAGCAATCTGATCGGCAAGAAGTCCCCCCTCCACCTGTAAAATAGGATCAGCCACTGGTTAGAAAACAGCTTCAGTCATGACAACATACTAATTTCTCAACCCAGTTTTTCACAATTGTCGCCTCATTCTCATTATATCGACTGCCTTCGTCTCCATCTGTATCTCCCCTCTCGAAGTATTCACAGCCTGCAGTGTCGAAAAACACCACAGGAGTTTCAAGCGTTTCTAATTCGTTGTCGTCATTGTGTGCCCGGGTGTTCGGAAGGTCAACCAAAAGATGACCTGCTACTGAATTGTGCGATCTAAGCTTAGATGAATACAGCGTTTGCGACGGAAAGGCGCAGATTTGGGAATGCATTCTAAAGAATGATCAATGACTAGCTCAGAGTCTGCATCAAGTTGTAAAGTTGACCTGTACTGGATGGTGAGCATCCGCTTGATGCTCTCCCCAAACATACTTTCAAGGCGATCGAACAATGTGGTCTCCAATGTTCGGGGCGGACGCAGTAAGGGTAAACTGACTGCTGGTGGCATGATCGACTCTGATGCTGAGGATTGTGGTCTCTCAGTTTCTAATTCGGTTTCCTCGTAATCGCCGACCAACGAGTCAGACGCAGAATCCGGTGTCTCATCTCTCTTGTTATACGAAAGAATCGACGGTCCTTTCGTTTTATCTCTTTTAACAGTCTTCGAGTTCGAAGCGGCCTTCGCCTTCTTCTCACTATGTAGTGATAGAATAGTTGGCGGTAATTGCATTGGATCTCCGGCCAGAATGAGTTTTTTCGCCTTGAGAATGGGTATCCAGCAGACCTGAAAACACAAAGTGAGTCTGTCTGACGACAACCGCGCATCTCCTTACAGCTTCCAGAGCTTGTGTTGCTTCATCAATGATGAGAACGTCGAAGTCATGATTGAGTAGTTGTCGCCCGCCAGCAGAATGGCAAGTCGCTAGTACTATCTTTAAATAGAATAAGCAATGCCGGACTAGGACATGAAGAAAAAGCGGAACCTGTGACTCCGAAAGGACTGATCTTACAACTCCACCTTCGCGTTGGCGATACCTTGATTTTCGTCGAGGTCAATAAAGTGGCCTGCCAAATATAACTGACTTACTCTTTACGAAGAGCTTTTACATCCTCCCACAACTTCTTGCGTTCTATACCTTTGGGGCGCTTACCTTTAGCCCCTTTGCCCTTTCCAGAAAGTACGACCAAAGTCTCTTCGAGTTCGTTCTTCACATCTTTCGCCAAGGCCGCCTACAAGCCTGACATTACAGTGTCCAGTCATGAAAACTTTTTGACACTGACCTGATCAGTTCTTGATGCTTTGACTTCCAACGTTGAATCGAGGATACCCTCGTGAGACATGACCCGTGCCGGATGCCCAATCCTGGTCACCTTTAATCGTTCTCCTTTCTCGGGGACAGGAAGCGCTAGTAGGCGTTCAAGGATATTGTCGACAGATAGATTAGATGCTCCGCAGACAAGGAGCTTAAGAGGCACGGGGTTGTACGAGGAGATAGAAGTGAGCTGCCGTATGAGTTCGATGAGAGTGTGTGTCTTGCCAGTTCCTAAGTTGAAAATCAAATACTGGCATGGAAGAGGTTATAGAAAAAAGGACCTGGAGGTCCATGGATACAAGCTACTTCAGGAGATTCTAGGCAAAATTTGATCGCCTCTTTCTGACTAGGATTGAGCCCGTCATCGAAAAATCCGATGTGATTGATGGGCTGCAAAGGAGAGCGAGGTATCACCCCCATGAGAACTTTTGTAAGATGTATTGACTCGGGCTGCGCCCTTTCGTCCTGATAGCTTGTGAACAAGGATGACAATAAAACACTGGTAACACACTTTTGAAAGGGTAAGACGTTTCTCTAGCCGTTCTAAGGCTTTTTCCATACTGAATAGAGGAGGAAATCAAGGACTCCGACAGAGGCTAGGAAATAACTTACCGATCATATGTCACGCTGTTTGCAAGCTTCACTACACGACACAGTTCAGGTAGATCTACATCTTCAGTAGAATCTGATGAATCCACAGCGATAATAATCCTCGTGTCAGATATCTATGATATTGATTTAGCCTTGCGAGGGTACGTGATAGGAGACACACCTTATATACAACTCCCTCCGATGATCCTTTGATCTCCTCGGCTGTAGGTTTCTTGGCTCTTTTTGTGACACTACACACATTAGCCTCTATTCTTGCTAAATCTCCTGTTCTTATAAATTTTTCAGAATTGTTAGTTTGAAAGCTAACAATTAGATTGTGCATACCGAAACGTATGTGGAGGAAAGGTCGGGCTAGTATGATATGCTGCTGGTCGTTCCAATTCTACCAAGCTGTCCCTTTCATAAGAACAGAATGTCTGAAGAACCTTCGATGAGAGACAAGCTACGTTTTCCCACCCAAGCCAATGTTGACCCCAACAATTCCTAGTCCTCCCAGTGACAACCCTTTTTGTTCAAGGAGTTTAGGTCCACAGTTAGAAAGGAGGAGTGAGTTGCGTTCTATCTCTGTATCACGTTCTTTTTTTAGAAGTCGCCTTTGACGATTTAGAAACACTGCTACTATATCAGAATCAGTAGCCATTGAGCTTGGAAGTTCAAACGTTCAAAGATTATGTTGTATGTAATCATGACGATCTTATCTCTATCAGCACATCAAGTATCAAGTGACCCAAGACTTTATTTATATCCCCAAACACTGGAGAGACGAGGTTGCAGATACCCACCGTCTTCGTAACGTCTTCGTGATAGCCTTCCAAGATGTCTTGTGGCTGTCAGTTTGCAACTCAGAATGCCGGACCAGTCTGGCGTCCCAATGATGGTCTCAAAGCTACTCCGTCTAGGCCTGATATCGAAATCTACCGACCAGATATCCTTCAGAGCATCGAGGAAACAATCAAGGACCTGGACGTTGAATTGAGAGAACTTAGCCTTGATATTCATGGTATGCTTATAATTTTCTCTGGTCTCTTAGCTGATCTTCACGCACAATGTTGCATGTAGCTCATCCTGAACTTCAATATGTGGAACAGTACGGCGGACAAATCTCTTCCGTGTTGTTTGCTGTTTCCAATAGCTAAATTAGTCATGCCCACGATGTACTGACCGAATTCATGTCCAAGCATGGGTTCGAGGTCACGAAACATTATTATTTAGAGACAGCATGGCGCGCGGTGTTTGCCAATGGGGAAGGAGGAAGAACCATCGGAATCAACTCTGAGGTGAGTGTATGGAGAGATTTCGTTTGCAATAGGCCCTTATCAGGCCGTCTCACTGCGTTAGATGGATGCTTTGCCTGGCGTAGGACATGCTTGCGGTCATAACCTGATCGCGATCTCAGGTGCACCGGGGAATTTCATATTTGTCCACAGCTCTTGACCATCTGTTCAGGCGTCGGTGTTGCAATCGCTATCAAGAGAGTTCTTCAGAAATTCAACATTGTGGGGAAAGTGGAACTACTAGGGACACCTGGTGGGAACAGCCGTACATCTTGGGAATGAATGACATCTCATGATTTTTTATCTTTTTAGCGGAGGAAGGAGGATCTGGGAAAGTCATACTTTTAGAAAAGGGTGCTTACAAAGACATGTCCGCTTGTCTTATGTCTGTGGTGGTTCTCCAGATTCTGCCGTCTTTGCTTAGGCTAAATGCAAGGATAGGTGCCACCCCGCTCCTGGACCAGTCGGCTCCGTAAGTCTTACCAGCTGCCTTGCCTTGCACAGGCTTGTGGTCGAGTACCAAGGACACACGTGAGGCAATTTTATGACGTGTGATTCCAACCTTATAAGCGATTCAAGTGCCCATGCCGCGTTGTCACCCTGGGAAGGCAAGAATGCCCTAGATGCAGCTGTTTTGGGATACAATAACATCTCGGCGCTCCGTCAACAACTCTTGCCAACTCACCGTGTTCATGGGATCATTGAAGGCAAAGATTGGGTACCCGGAAGTAAGCTGTCCAACTGTATTCTTGTGTTTAATATCAGTATTCCAATATTCCATCGATTTACAGTTATCCCTGATTATGCCAAAATGATGTACGGAATTTTACTTTTCAACTCAAGTTACGTCAGTAAATCCCTTGATCATCTAGCTGTTATGTACGTGCTCCAACACGAACTGAAGCGCAAGCCACTTTACAGCGGGTGCTTCCATGCTTCGAGTGAGCAGTCTTCCTTCCTTCAACCTATGGAATTACATAAATAAATCTTTCCAGAGCGGCGGCGTTGGCAACGGGTTGTAAGGTCAATGTAACGATAACAGGCAGTACCTTCGATCTCCGACAAAATCCAGTTCTCGGTAAAAAAACGACGTGCATCTTTTAGGAAATCATCTGAATGTGACCCTCAGGTGGTGAAGTAGCAAGCGTGAACACAGCGAAGTACGGTGCGGTTGACTACGAGTGGGGGATTAAAAGCGCATCGACTGACTTCGTGAGTAAGCGCATAGTGATTAATATTGGACGAATTTTTGATGGCTGATTCTTAGGGCAACGTAACATATGGTATGTCCAATTATCCTGCAATAATGTCATTAAAACTCAATTCACAACAGCTCTCCCATCACTTCACCCCGGATTTGGTATGTTTACCGTCCCTTGTTATTGGCTCGGATATTCAACTGTCATATGCTGTTTCAGCCATACCCACAGTTCAGGACGGTGGAAATCACACCATTCAATTTGCTGAGGCTGCTGCAACCTCTGTGGCGCATTACGCTTGTCTTGATGTGACGAAATCTCTCGCTGCTACAGGGGTCCGAGTCCTCATCGACGATGACTTTTTGGCAAAGGTAATTTCACCACCTTTTATACGATGCACATAATCATTGAATACTATAATATGCAGGTGAAGAAAGCATACGATGAAGATGTCGAGATTCAGAAGTTCCTCGCGGGTAACTGATGTTACCTGTCGGGGACCTACATGCCAAACAACACGGTGTACACCGACTGCGATCATTCCTTGCAGATGGAGTCAAATGTAACAGCCTAGGCATCTGTATTTTGGAGGTTTGCCAATAGTAACGATGAAAATGAGTTTATTCAATAATCGATCGCATATCGAGTAAAGAATCGCTTCATAAAAAACTATGTACCTCTGCTCGAAGCTCTGATACTGATTTGAGTTAATGTAACGTTTTGCCTAAATTGGAACACGTCGGAATTGCACTCGACGAACTAGTTGGACTACCTGTCCCATTAGAACAAACATCGTTATTATACTGTGAGTATAAGATCTAAGTACGAGGAGAGTGAGGGAACTACTAGCTAGTTATAGTCTCGTGTAGATCGAAATGGCCAGTGGCCCTTAATGGGCTTGGCCTCTTAGTCGTAGAGCCTTTCACGTTGTTACGTCCGCGCCACTCCAAGGGTGCGTGTTTGTGGAGTAGGATGGACGTATGTACCGAGTTGCCTGAATCGGAACACGCGACGCGTTGGAACACGGTCACGTGCTAATAGTTCGTCTTCGGAAGGCAGAGAACTTAGCCACTTTCTTTTGACAAGAATACCTCTCGTACCATGGCGTCTGCTTTTCTGGACCAGTACGAGACACTAGACGTTATCGGGAATGGCTCGTTTGGTATTATTAGGAAAGTCAGGCGGAAGTCTGATAATCTGGTGCGTTACATCTTTCCACTGTGTTGCCTTTTCTCTTGTTCACTCTGTTCAGATTTTCGCACGTAAAGAGTTGAATTTCGAGCGAATGAATGAACGGGATAGGAAGCAAATTGTTGCTGAAGTGTACATTTTCCTGTAAGACTATCGTGCGAAGCTAAATGATCTTGACAGCAATATCCTCAAGGACCTAGGGCATGACCATATTGTTCGATACCACGATCGCTACGTCGATAGAGACGCTGGAATTCTATATATTCTGATGGAATATTGTGGCGGAGGTGACTTGTCGACTGTAATCAAGCAGGCTGTAAGGACAAACCGGCCGATATCCGAAGACAAAATCTGGAGCTATTTTCTTCAAATTCTCCTGGCGCTTAATTATTGCCACCATCCTAATGGTCATGCAAGAACTAGCAGTGGTGGAAACAACGTATACGACAACGCGGGATCATCTATTCGAGCTCAGATTTTGCATCGGGACTTGAAACCTGATAATGGTACGTTCAAATACTCATATTCCAATCCGTGATTTACTGAAATTCCGTACAAGTCTTCCTTGACACTGCAGACAAGGTCAAGCTTGGCGACTTTGGATTATCAAGGGCTTTAACTCAAACAAACTTCGCGAATACCTACGTTGGAGTGCGTTGAATGTTCTTACCTTCGTTATACATGCATGCTAATTGTCATACAGACGCCCTATTATATGTCGCCAGAACTAATGCAAGAAAAAGCCTACGATACGAAGTCTGATATTTGGTCCTTAGGTTGCGTTATATACGAGTTATGTGCTCTTAAACCTCCATTTCATGAAGCCAAGACACACCAGGAACTTAGCAACTCCATAAGGTAGGAATATATGTTCTGAATAGTACCCCATCATGACTCTGGCCAGAGCTGGCCGAATCCCACCGCTTCCTCGAGGATATTCTCAAACTCTCGCTGGCGTTATAAAATCTATGTTGAATCTCAATGTATGTCAGTTCCATTCTCATTCTCCTTCCCTCTCAGCCCAAATCTAGCCTGCTATGCGTCCATCCGCTGCCCAGTTGCTCCAACATGAACGGCTCTCATTGACTTGCAAAGTGATCGAAGCTGAGAAGATGTGTGTCCAGTCACTTTATTGAATGTAAAACCATTTCTAAACTTTCCTTTTGTAGATTGAATTCCGTGAGAAACCATCGTGCCGACAATGCTGCTCGAGAACGCGATCTCAATATTCGGGAATCGATGCTTCGAGAGCGAGAGCAGCAAATGATTGGTTTGGTCGGACAGAAGGACGCTGAGATCGCAAATTTGCAACGAATGGTGAATGTATTACAGGAACAACGGAATCAATACTCTAAACAACATACGGAGGCGGCGATCAAGGAGGCTGTAGCGCATCGAGAGGAAGAGCTGCGGGTCCTAGTGATGAAGAGGGAGAAGGAAGTCGCAGACGCGATGGCGAGACGGGAAGAAGAGATCATGGAAGCTGTGAGAAAGAGAGAGGCAGAGGTGTGTGAAGCGTGGGCTGCGAGAGAAACCGAAATTCGGAAGGAGTTCGAGGATGGTGTCAAAGCGGTGGAAGAGCGTATAGAGTGGATTCAGGCGAAGGAGGAAGAGTTAAAGGCGGAGGAATGCCGCTTAGAAGCCGAACAGTCCGATTTAGAAGAGAGAATGGCGAAGTGGGAAGAAACTACCAAAGGTTGGTACATCCCAATTTTACTTCAATTATCTTCTGAAACATTCCAGTACGCAAAGACAAGAAGCCTTTGGAAGAGATCAAGAATATTCCGGCTCGTCATGTTGACATCATACCGCAACGTCGAAAGCAAGAAAACCCAACTCCACGGCCAACCCACAGAACCCTCTCGTCGATTTCTACGCCTGTCATGCGACCGTCTAGATTGGAATCCCTACCGTCTGCCATGAAGGGTGTCGTGCTCACATCAACGGGCGAGGTACTTGCTACGCCCACCCCTCAAGAAGTCGCAAATCTCTTCAAAAATTCACCCAAGGTTGGCTTGAACTTTACCAAGATTTTCGACTTCGAAGACGATGATGACGACGACGAGTCGAGTCAAGCATCGTCATCGACGCCAGTTATAGATGGAGGCGTCAACCTGCCACCGAGTCCCAGCTCAAGAAAGGAAAAAGAGAGGAACAAGACAAAAAGCAGGCAACGCGGTGCCTCCACAGACACTGAATTAGCAGTTTCATCGGTCACAGTTCAGAGCAGTAACGCGTCAAATTTTCTCCCGACTCGTCTTCGGAGGCCTTCTATCCGGTCGCGACCTCAAGTTCAGCGATCCGCAACGCTGCCTTCCTCGACTTCGGACCCCTCAAGCCTGTCTTCAGCCAGTGGATCCGCGTCTACGCAGATTGTTCCAAAGCCTTTATCCCACCCACACCTCGCCAACCCAACAGGCCGGACAGCTGTGACCAAGCAACAGCCCGACTATGACCTCGCCGATGAGGAGAATCTTCCTAGCCCATTTTTGAAGCGGAACCTTGACCGTCCTACGACAAGACAGCCAGTGCAGCAGGTGAAGAAGCGCCCAAGTACTGGACACGGGTTGCGGGCGGTTGCAGCAGCGAATGCTGCAATCAAACGAGTGTCTTCACTATTTTCAGAGGACACGCCAACAGAATCCTCTGATACAATTACACGATCGGCACTCGCGAGTGCGCGCAGAGCGGGTGAAGAGGCACGGAAGACACTTCTACGACCGTGATATAGTTGGATAAGATGTGTCACTCGCTTCCTTTTTTTTGCTTTTTCTTCATAGACTCACGGTGTATATCATGTTTCATCAATGGATGCATTTTCAGATCTGTTTTTCTGTTTTCTCTTTCATTGAACGAATGTTTGATGCAGATAATTGTCATTGAGTTGAAGAATGTCCTCCAGACATCATGAGGGCTGCCAGCAACCTTGTACAAATTCGCCACCCCTGATCACGACATAGGGTTAGGTACCTAGGTGCTTATCTGCTTATCCTAATTTTGATCACGCTCATTATAAATTCCAGTGAAATTGGAGCCATCACGCCAGGTCAAAATTCGAAATGAAAATGATGTTACCTGTGGACTATTGATTTTGATGCCACATTGTAAGAAGCTTCAAAAATCGCACACGAGGAAGTCACGCGGTCGCGACACGTTCGGTCTGACGGAGATGGTTCCTCGCCATCAAAATCCTCCGGCCGGCTGATGATTTTTCCGTACATAATCCCTTGCCCTGGAACCAAACCAATTCTGGGCTGATTCTCTCTGATCGGTGTCCGATTGTCTTGCACAGCGTCAAGGTGAGTTTTCTCATCTTCTACTCCTCTCACCGTCTTACTCTAGCTTTTGTGGTACCAGTCATGGCCATATCTGCTCAGGTCATCGGTGTTGTTGCGTTCTACATGGTGGCCGCCCTTGTGGTAAGTATCGGTCTCTTTGTCGCGGAAGGCTCTTGGATTCACCACGCCGACTGTAGATGGTCTTCGTCAACAAGGCGGTTCTCAATTCGACGCCGAACCTTCCTACTCTCTTCATGTTTTTCCAATCGGTCATGACAGTTCTTCTTCTCAATTTAACGTCCCTTTTCACGACACACGTCAAGATTCCCACATTCGATAAGACGACAGCTTATAAGCTCGCACCCTTGATTCTCGTTGATGCCTCTGGATTCATCTTCAACGCGCTTTGCCTGCGTGATGTTGAAGCTGCTTTCTACCAGATTGCCCGTGGCCTCAACTTGCCATTGACCATTACCGTTGTTGCCGTTTCCACCATGACTCGTCCATCGCTGGCCGTGGTAGGTTGTGCTGCAGTCGTAACCGTCGGTTTCTTCCTCGGTATCTCGTTTTCCGAGGGACTTCCAGCTCAAGCTATCCCAGCTCCATTGGGCCTCTTTTACGGCTTCCTTTCTTCATTGACGATTGCCGTCCACGCGGTCCTTGTTAAATCATCGCTGCCTCATGTCGGCGGAAGTAGTACCATGCTCTCATATTGGTCCAATCTCGGTTCTGCCGTCCTCCTGGGCGGTTTAGCCTTTCTCAACGGTGAGGTCTTTGAGTTCTATGGAATGCTCAACAGTGGCAGATGGAACTGGTCGGTCTTCTTGTGGGGCAACCTTGTCACTGGCGTGTTTGGCTTCCTCATCAGTATCGCTGGCATCCTCAGTGTCAAAGTGACAAGCCCAGTTTCACATATGTTCTCCAGTGTAAGCTTGCGTGCCTTCTGAACCCCTGTCCGAGATATTCATCAACCTTTGTGGGGTATCCGTCCCATAGGCTGCCAGGTCTGGTCTTCAGGTGTTCCTGGGTGTCAAGATATTTGGGGATGTGTTCACGACGTAAGTATAAATCATTATCAAGCTTCATGCATGCGTGAGGCTAATGATAAGCACCACCTTTGTGTGCAGTCAACGTGCTATTTCCGTCGTGACTATCCTTACTGGCACGTTATTGTACACATTCGTCAAGGCTCGAGAAACCGCGACTCCTCCTCCATCTCAACCATCAAAAGACGTCGAGGCTCAGTCGCCCCTCGTAGAAGAAAAAGAAAAGTCTTCTGCCTGATTTTCTTACGTCAAGTGAAGCAACCTGTAATATATTACGACCGCTTTCTTTGGACTATTTATCCGACTCGCTCTGTACAAACATTTGTCACTCTTTTTCGTGCCTAATATGGCTATACCCCCGATCAATAATTTTTGGGATGATATGTGTTCTGTCTGGAATTTCGTTCGTCGATATTGTAGTACAGTAGGTTGTTACGTATCGTGTCCTTACATGGTTGTCAACGACACCCACAGTCTACAAGAACAATGTGCTCTAGCCTTTTACGTATGTTCTTGCTCTCGATTTATGTATTCTGCTCTGAAATAATGCATAGCTTTTTCCCTCCGCCTTCAGTAGCAAGCAGCAGTAATTACATGTCCGTCCTTGATAAGAAGATATAAACGTAGCAGGAATGTATCTCAGTGTCACAAAAACTACATTTGTAGAGACTAACAAGACTTGTTATTAGTGATAACTCACTACAGGATAAGCCAAAATCCTGTCACACCAGTCCATTGTCAACTATTGCTTATGCTTATAACTTCTCAGGGGCTCACAAGGTAGCATTATCCATCCTTTGAACGCGTACGTGTTCCGTCACTTTGTCTCTTCTTTGGATATGGATATTACGTCCGTCCAAACTATCTGTCAATATTTAAATAGATCGTCATCCCGGGGCTAGCCCGAAGACATCTGTCATGATATTGTACTGAGCCAACCGCGCAAACGGAGAACGTCAACGTTGCTAATATCAGGGATGCCCCCGGCATGGATCTGGTCAACAGAGAAACACGCTCGGCATGTCATTGTTGAACGTCCCGGTCACCAATCTAGACATCTTGGCCTTTGGTTATATGTGTATTCGAAGGGGTGAATTTGGTAATAAGTACCTTGTCGTTGTTCTGGACTAACCCAGATGAGCTATGTATGTATGGTATGATGCGCGCTCACCGTAATGTTGATGAGTAACGACATTGTTTATCGACGCGGCCCGCGTGCAATCGTGCCGGAGAGATTCCGGCGCCTATGATACAGTCTTCGTTCAGCCTGTCCAGGCACATATATCGTGTCTAGCCTTGAAGTGTCTTCCGTTTAGAACTGAAGAAGGGATTGTGGCGTCGTGATCGCTGTCAAAGCCAAGATTGATATAATTTTTCTCCATTTTTTCACTCGCCGTAGTTGTTCCTTGAGTTGTGTACCCACTGGGGTTTGGGCTCCACCAGATTCCCATGAGTACATAATTGGTACATCATCATATCGATAATGATAGCTCAAAAAGACACGCATTTCTCAGCTGATAGTTGTTATTGTCCTTCTGTTACTTAAGCGTACGTAGAAAGATGTTTCCCACGGTGGGGGAATCAGACAAAACAAAACGAATCGTTTGTAGTCCGCTAAATGGACAAGCGCTGTCTCCGTTACATGTGGTCCGTGAGATAAAAGTTGACCAACTAGGATACACTATCCGATTTCGAGCGGTTTCGCTCATCAACGTGAGGGCTTTGAAAGTCCTTTGGTAAAGTTGCATCATGGTCCAGGATCAAACACCAGAAATGGACACGAGGGGACCTTGGCACGCTTTCATTGCCGCATTTGGAGCAAATTTACCGTTTCAGTCGCGATGACAGCGAACCTCGCGAATTCTCGCTCTCCTGGCGGCATATCAGGTGCCTGTTGGGACGGCTTCACGGCAAAGACTTGATATACTTGTCCTCGTTCACTCCTGAGCGATTTCCCAACGCTCCTTTCCTTTTCCCTCGTTATGCCTCCCCTTGACAACCTCTCCTCCACCGACCGCACCCTCTTTTACCAATACGGCCTTGGGCCCTCACGAATTGTCTCCACGCAAGTCGTTCACCACGCTTTCCAACGACACGCTGCGATACAACCAGACGCCATAGCCGTCGAACACTATTGTGCACTTTACAACGAATCCATTACTTACGCCGAGCTTGACCGTGTTTCTGATCAACTTGCGCATATCCTTCGCGCGCTCCCAGTACCTATCGTCCCCGGGACTCGCGTTTGTATCCTCGCAAGGCGCTCGGTCGCTCTTGTTGCGGCCATACTTGGTGTACTCAAAGCCGGTGCACAGTATGTGCCTCTTGATGCCCAAACTATCGCGGACGAAACGCTCGAGTTCGTGATCGGGGACGCGAACCCCAGTGTGGTGCTGTCTATGGCAGAGTACATGGAAAGAGTACCGACTGGACGTGTTCCCGTGCTGAGTATAGAAGCAGAGATGGAAAGAGGGGCGGCTGAACGGCCCGAAGGTGGGAAGGTGGAAGACTTGAGTTCGCCCGCAGATGGGGCGTACTGTATCTACACATCGGGAACTACTGGTGCGCTTTTTGCTCAGCTTAGATTAAATTAGATAAGCTGAAACATCGCAGGTCGTCCAAAGGGCGTTGACGTCAGGCATCGCGGCATCGCCAATGGTATGCGCCGCTGACTAACATCCGCCCCTTCTACTCACAATGTCATCCTTCTTCAGTCCTTTCCGGCCCGCCAGGCAACGTCGGCATGGCACCTGGCCTTCGCGTGGCGCAGCTACTCAATATAGCATTTGACATGGGCGCCTGGGAAATTCTGGGTTCCATGTTCAACGGCGCCACACTTTGTCTTCGCGGGAACAATTCCCGAGAGTGGAGAGCTCTCATGCGCACCGTCAATGTCGTGATTGCAACTCCGAGCATCCTCAGCATCCACGATCCAGCGGACTATCCTCTATTGAAGAGCGTGATTGTCGGGGGCGAGCCATGCCCGCAAGGTGCGTCAACTCTTATCTTTAGCGGAGACGCGAACTAATTTTTTCTTTAGCACTAGCGGATAGATGGGCACGACACACTTCCTTTTATAATTGTTGTGGTCCCACGGAAATATCAATATGTAACACCGTAACAGCTCCACACACTCCTGGCTCTCCTCTTGCGATTGGGTCACCCATCCCGAACACCAACGTTTACATCCTTTCCAGAGACCCCATGAGCACAAGACCCGCCCCCATTGGGAGTGTAGGATGCATGTGGGTGGGTGGTGTCGGTGTAAGCGGGGGTTATCTTAATATGGAAGAGAAAACCCGCGAACGATGGCGTCCCGACCCATTCGTTGGTCCTCCGTTACATGATGCAGACTCTAGAGACCAGTACGAAAAGAAGCCAAACGGTGAATGGGCCAGACCTATGATGTTCAACACTGGCGATCTTGGTCGTTGGCGGAAGGACGGCCAACTGGAACACATGGGACGTGCCGATGATCAGGTCAAGGTGAAGGGGTTCCGCGTTGAGCTTGACGGCGTTGCAATGGCTATGCGGGTACGTTTTTTTCACACCCTCCATTTCCTTTGCGTTTCCTCACTCCTTCCGCAAGACGTACTCACCAGTGCACAATGCGGTTGCTCTTCTCATCAACAACGCCCTTTGGGGCTTTGTCACCCCGGCCAACCTATCTCTCCCCGCTGTTCGCGCCGCTACTGCCCGTTCACAACCTTCATATGCCGTTCCCGCTCCCGATCATTTCATGGCGCTGGAAAGATTCCCTATGACACGGAATGGGAAAGTTGACAAGCGCGAGCTTCATGCCATCGTCGAGCGCGCTTCTAAAACGCCGAAACACGAGATTGTGGAATCCGTCGCGGAGGTACCAAAGCCACATGTTGTTCAGTGTCAGTTGCCACCTCCAATCGACTCCCAATTTGTTCTAGAAGAGCCGCTCAAAATGGTATCCGTGGACCTGGCGTGATGCGTGGCTTTCTCTCTCTGCCGTCTCTAGTATATATGTAAGATAAACGGATGGGATTGGATTTAGATTACAATTGAATCGGACTTTGGGGGACTTTTTTTTTTTATTTTACCTATCTATCGTGTACTCTGCCCCTCGCCCGCAAACTGCTCTCCCTCTTCCCGTTCTTCCACAGGAGCTGCCAATAATCATTCGACCTATTACTGCTGTCCTCCCCTTTCCCTGGTCCCTGTAGTTAGTATACTTTGTCTCTGTTCTTCGCCGGGTGCCGTTCCTGTTGTGTTTTCAATCCCGTGTACTTTCGGGCTTTCCCCCTTTCCTTTGGGTCGTTCGCATACAGTTTACATACTTTATTACAACATCATTGTTACTCGTTACTCAATTATTCCTTCTGCCGTATCTCAATCAATTGGCACCGTTGCTAAATGACCAACCTTGCTTGATGGGTTATGTCCCATTCCTTAGCTGTCGGAGTAGTGCTCCTAGGCGTTTTCGTAACAAGTTCCTAATCTCGAAGTTAGCATTGACACGGCATCAGATTTGTAGATATCATTCTTGTTTTGTAATGGGCTCAAGGTAGATAGACACTTTACAGATTGCTTAGGTTTATTGTAACTTGGACAGACGTCCTGTGTAGCCTTGTCCGGTACCTTCAATGTTCGAGATGAGACAGGGTTCTTGTAGGGACGTACGTACGTACGTATCCCTGACAGACACATCTCGGGTCTCTATTATATCTATCCTTCATTCACATTCACGTCGGCGCTCAGCAGGCCATTTGTTACTCGTTACTCGTTACTCGTCTCAAAGGCTCATGATTACGATTACTGCCGACCGACGGTTGCGATGCGAGAGTATCGCGATGTAGGTAGTATATAACATAACATAACATAACGTAGCGACGTAGCCAAGGAAAATGACAAGATGGTTCGTTAAGACGAAACATGACGCCGACGCGGACTCGCGATCGGAGGCCGAGAAGATCGCAGATTCGCAAAGAATGGATGGAGACGATATTACTGAGAACTGTTACCAAACATAAGTTGTGTCGTACGTATACGCTTCTGCAAGTGCGAGTTTACAAATGTGGCGTCCCCGAGTATCATGGTGTTTTCCATCAGACCTCTCCCGACCAGACCCATCGGTAAAAAGTCACTCACTCACGATCACTTCGGGATTGTTTCATGACGTTGTTGCACAGATCAGATTGACAATGACATACTAGTAAGTAATCCTTTGCTCGGGTGGTTGTGGGTATGATGAGATATTCTGTTGATAGGTAACCATGGACCATGGACCATGGTTCAAGTGTGTCTGCGCGTGATGCCTTCTTATATCGATGTCTACTGTACTTTTCCATCATGTTAGTCAATACATTTGCTCACGGTTGGCATCAGAAAAAGTCTGATTGGCTCAAGGACATACTAGTCTGACAGTCATCGAAAGAACCAACCAGTTCATCCCTGGAGACCCTAGACGTAGACGACCACAAAAAGCCTCGGTGGTCGTGCCGTATGGTGGAGACAACTAATTGAGTACCTAGACGACACAAAAACTCGTAGTGCTACGAGCACAGTGTCAGTCAAATCCAAAGATACCAAACGGCCCCAGTGGGCGTACCACAGTGCCTCTGCAGTTGATCGGAATTTTCGATGTGAAAGAAGGGTAGCGTCGAACCGGTCACACTATTGTGTGACCTTCGTGTAATAGGGCGAGGTCTACGTGAATCACCTCGACTAGAGGCGAGAGGCGACAGCTAGCTATACTAGTAACTACAGGGTGAGGAGGGAGGGTTGACGAATAAACGAATATAAAAAACTAGTAACGAACTGAGAGAATAAGTATGAGTAAATGGGGACGCGACCTTCCCATCGCGTACTCACTTTTAGCTATTTCAGTGAATTTTAAGCAAAAAGCGGACCAGATAGAACTGGAATAGCTAAACGGGAGTGTGAGTGTAGCTCACTGGAAGGTGTGGGTCACGGCCTCACCGATGGAGCGCACAATAAGCAGATATATATTAGAAGAGTGGTGCGCAACACAACGGCTGTCGAAAACGAACGAAGTTCGTGGTGAGACCGGACTGACTATGTGAGAGAGCAACTCCATGCTCACCTGGGCAGGCGATGGGGAAGGAGATGATGAAAAAAGAGGCTGCCCAGGATGTCTGAGACCGTACGCCATACTGATCGCGACTCGGCATCTGCCAGACCCTGGCACCGAGCCGGCATCGGCCTACGATCTAGAGTGGAGAAAAAGGTGAAAGCGCTTGTGAGAGGTTCCTTGTCACGCAGAGGCCTCCGAAAACGCTTTCTCACCTTCGGTGCTCGCCTTTACGCCGAGTAATCAGGAAATCACGCGGCTAATATTTTTCAAGAAGTTTCGTTTCAACGGTTTGATACAACCTCTGTTCTATTCTAGATCTAATTCGACCAGATGCGCCGAAAAAAAGGCTCAGCACAATCTAACATCCTAAATAAAGCCTGTATCGTTATTCCGACGACTTGTCTATTTCCTGGTCTTTGATTTACGCTTGTTGTAACGTTCTAGAGCCTGGTCGGGTATCGTCCTGTGGATTATCATCGAAAGTAAAGCATTGGCATTAGCGCTAGCTTGACGACCAGTGATGGTCTTACTCACATCATATTCACGCCCGGTGCCATTTTTTTATCAATTTCGATTTCTTTCCACCAACTATCGAAGACGGTAGGAAGGTTGATGTCTCTTTTGATAAATCCAGCCGCCTTGAGTATCCATGTCACAATATTTATCAGTCCATCCTCAGGATAGTATGGAGGTGAAATATATAGATGACCAGTCACAAGGTCCTTTCTATAGCAGCAGTAGTGAACATCGTTACAGCTTAAGATTGCAAACTTCTGTTTATGTGCGACCATTTGGTTCCAGACCTACAAGCTGTTAAAAGGGTTTGACAAATCCCACATGACTACGCACCTGGCTTATGACTTTACTGTGTTTCGCAGAAGCTCCATTACCAAAGTTTTGATCGTCTTCAGGCCAGATGAATTGGACAGCCCAACCCCTAATCTTCTTCATATCTGCTTCCTCCATGGTACAATACACTGGTGTGCTATCAGTGGCAGGACAGATCCGAGGAGAGACATAACTGAGGAGACGCCTCGGAAATGCTACTGGGGTTTTGATCTCTATGGGAAGGTAGAGATCTGATTTTACTTCAGAACATAATTCATAGACCCCGAGGTCAGCAATGTGAGCTGCACCGCTGACTGAGGCTGCGTATAATTTGAAATCAAAGTCTCGCAGTTCCTTGTAGTCCATGATTTCATCGTTTGTGTATGTCCTCGAAGAAGTTTCCTCCCGAAGCTTTTCTTTTGCTTTCAAAAAGCCAAGAAGAGATAGTGCAGGTTGTAAATAGAGGCTTAAAAAAATATCCTCAGAATCTTTCTCGGAATGGACGGCACGAGTCAATGGGACCACGGTGTATTTTGGATACACACGTACTGATAATCTGTCTCCAGGCTGGATCCAGACATTGCGAAGAGCATCGGTCAATTCAGGCGTCAACTGCTGCACAAGATCTAGGCATGGTACAATGTGGGTTAGCTTAGACTCAATGACAGCCAAGCCTTTCCTTGTTCCTCTTGCCTTAGAAGCGAATACATCAGTAGTCTTAGAGCTCTTGGCAAATAGTTTTGGAAAATAGAGGATCGGTTCTTTCATGACATCTATGAGCAATCGCGTCAGAGCTTGGTCCAACCCCTGCATGTTTGCAGCCATAGTCAAGTTTGGGCAGCAAGATAATGAAAAGAAACTTGTGCAAGGAGAGGGTGCGATAGTCTGAGAAGGTTATTGTGGGACACTATGCATTTGGTCTGGGCTCTTTATGTATAGCATCGCAATAAAAGGTATCTATTTGTTCTCATTTTATCGATTGTGCCACACTGCCCCTAGTACTCAAATTTGATTTAATATTGTTCCACTTCATAAATCGACTTACAGCTCCGATTGTTCTTGTTCTTTTCTAGAAAATTTGCCGTGGTAAGCTTGCATTGTTCGATAACAAGGTAGCCAAAGATACATCAAACAAAGCAAGAGAATAATTGAAATCGCTGCTTGTAAGGGTAGATGCATTGTCTGGAGGGAGTGACTACTCATTTTAACAATAAAAACAACTTTCCTTGATTCGTAGTGATAACAATTAGAATAATTCTCACAACTTCGGATTCTGCCGACATTGTTTATATGAAACATGTAAGCTTCAACTTTCGGCTTTTCCCAACAATTACGATTGTGAAAATGGTTCTCAGCTTCAAGGTTCCAGACGCAAGCCAAATCCATCGACTTCTTCGCATAGGCGCAGTCAATGATGACTACCGGGTCACCTTGACAGACGTCACCTTTCTCAAGGTCACTGAGAACAATCACCATTTTTTTAGGGCGAAAACGTCTGAACAAGACGTCATTGTCAAGTTTACCTATGAAGATGAAGAAGAAATTGCTATTCCTCGTCTCAGATACGAGTCCCAGATTTATGTCGACCGTTTGAAGCCACTCTGGGGTGTTCAAGTGCCAAAGTTTTATGGTTTCTACGTGCACGAGACTTCGAAGCTGGATGAACTGTCTTGTGCATGCATTGTTCTTCAATACTGTGGAGAACCTGCAGTCTCTGATCTATCAGAGCTGGAGGATTATCGTGGTACCAAACGTTTCAGGTAAGAGTTAGAATAATATACGTGTCAAGTGCCTGAATCAACCATTTTAACGCAGAAATGACACCATGGATATTGTCTTCCGCCTGCATTCGCCTGATATAGGGCTTGAGCATGATGAGCTGAACGCTTCTCACATCTTAGATCTCAAAGGAACACCCTTCCTCATAGACTTTACAACAGCAGAACCTCATCACTGTCTGGCATGGAATAAAGTCGAAAAGCTGACACGAGAGGTACTGCCTGCAAAAGAAGGAGAGATTTTGCTACCGCTGGGTCCTAAAAGTGTAAAGTGTTATGAGTTGTGGGTATTTCTCGAGTCCATCGACTACTGCATTCCCAGTATGTGTGATATCCCCAGTCATGATTCAGGCGTTGATGTTTACTTTATCTCTCGTGATAGGTGCATTTGACTTTCACAGAACAACGATTGTCTGCATGAATGTAACTTCGGCGGCCGATCTCTTTGAGCGAGTCAACAATCATTGGCCCAGGGTCAATACTGAACAAGAGATGTGGAACGAGTCTGTCAAACACTGGCGACGTATTCATTCCAACTGGAAGAAATACCATCCGAACGCAGTTGCCGAGCCTCCCTTGGGCATAATTGATTTTGAAACGTATTTGAAGACTCGTTCCAGTTGATTTCGAGATGCTGCCCCTGACATAATGTAGCATCAAAATTTCTGTTTATATTCAATGTATTTGGAATGAAATCCTGTCTTGTTCCTGACGTGTTGCTAGTGTCGAAAAAAATTCAACGTTAAGATATCAGAATTCTGCTCAGATAGCTCAACAGCCCACCAAATATAAGCATTTTTCGAGAGTTTTAAGAAAAATACATGAGGTGATAAAGTCCCGAATTTTGGGGTTCCGACATGCCTATTTTGAGCGTTCTACACTGAATATAAGCTTCAACTTTTGACTTTCACAATTGCCTTGGGGTTCAATAGTGAAAATGTTTCTCAGCCTCAAGGTTCCAGACGCAAGCCAAATCCATCGACTTCTTCGCATAGGCGCAGTCAATGACGACTACCGGGTCACCTTGACAGACGTCACCTTTCTCAAGGTGACCGAGAACAACCACTATTTCTTTAGGGCGAAAACGTCTGGACAAGACGTCATTGTCAAATTCACCTATGAAGATGAAGAAGAAATTGCTATCCCTCGTCTCAGATACGAGTCCCAGATTTATGTTGACCATTTAAAGCCACTCTGGGGTGTTCAAGTGCCAAAGTTTTATGGTTTCTACGTGCACGAGACTTCGAAGCTGGATGAACTGTCTTGTGCATGCATTGTTCTTCAATACTGTGGAGAACCTGCAGTCTCTCATCTATCAGAGCTGGAAGATTATCGTGGTGGCGAGTATGGTATCAAACGTTTCAGGTAAGAGTTAGAATTATATACATGGAAAGTGCTTGAACAGATCCTTTTAATGCAGAAATGACACTCTGGATATTCTCTTCAGCCTGCATTCGCCTAGGATAGGGCTTGAGCATGATGAACTGAACGCTTCTCACATCTTAGATCTCAAAGGAACACCCTTCCTCATAGACTTTACAGCAGCAGAACCTCATTACTGTCTGGCATGGAATAAAGTCGAAAAGCTGACACGAGAGGTACTGCCTGCGAAAGAAGAAGAGCTTATGCGACCGTTGGGTCCTAAAAGTGTAAAGTGTTGTGAGTTGTGGTTATTCCTCAAGGACATCAACTACTGCATTCCCAGTATGTGTGATATCCCCAGTCACGATTCAGGCATTGATGTTTACTTTATCTCTCGTGATAGGTACATTTGAATTCCACAGAACAACAATTATCTGCATGAATGTAACTTCGGCGGCCGATCTCTTTGAGCGAGTCAACAATCATTGGCCCAGGGTCAATACTGAACAAGAGATGTGGAACGAGTCTGTCAAACACTGGCGACGTATTCATTCCAACTGGAAGAAATACCATCCGGACGCAGTTGCCGAGCCTCCCTTAGGCATAATTGATTTTGAAACGTATTTGAAGACTCGTTCCAGTTGATTTTGAGATGCTGCCCCTGACATAATGTAGCATCAAAATTTCTGTCTATATTCAATGTAATTGGAATGAAATCCTGTCTTGTTCCTGACGAATCTCAACACAAGACTTGATGTACTATCATCTTTAAATTGAAGCTCACTGTGACGATAAATCGGAATGGTGTGGCGACGAACAACCTGACAGAACTTAGAGGAGGGAGGAACAGTTTGCTCGAACAAGATGCTTGCAGAGGTGGTGTCAATCATACTTCTGCCAACCACCGGCAAGTCCATGTCCAACTTTTCACATTGACAAGCGTAGACATCACAATTGTACGTATCATTGGAGAATCTTTCTCCTTGACTTTAATGGAGAGGATGAAAGTAGACATGCTCAAACTCTTGCTTAGGGACTTGGATTTTGCAGCATCTGTTCGTACTAACACATCTTTACAAGGCCAAAAATTCTTCCACGCCATTTCCTAGCTCAGTCCAAAATCGTTCTACTTCTCCCTCACTCCCGAAGCCTTCTATGTCATAGAAAAGCTGCAGCCAAAGCTGTCCTCCAAAAGTGTGTACCAGTAGCAATATCCCACCAGCCTTCTGCCGGCTCGCCGTGGTAACATCTTTCAGGTAAAATGCAGGGTATGCACGCCGATCGTACGTCGCATCCAGATTTCCGATAAGTGACAAACCAAGCAGGGCAGCACTCGGTGCAGGACCGGGAAGTAAGCTCCCTGTCGTCGTGTTGAGCAACTTTGAGACATCGATTTTTGGCTGGGGTTCATTCCGGGCCCTGGCGGCGCGCTCGCTAGCCATTTCAAGTGTACGATGTACTAGAAGGGGTGAATGCACTACGGCGTGAGTTTGAGCCTTGGCACTTTTTGCGCGAAGCCAGAAAGCGCGCTGAGAAGAGGGAGGAAATGATGGGAATACCAAGTTGAAATATGTGAGGGCAAGGAACCAATATGTTGGGTCCGGTGAGGGTGAAGGCACCAGGTGCGGGCGTACGTTGATGGCAGTGTATATCATGCTATATGGTGCATCCGTGAGAATGGTTGAGCTCTGAATAAAGAAATGTGACGAACACTGGATCCTTGAAAGCATCCTTGCTGTGTTTGTCAGACGCGTTGACGACCCTGGCCCACGCAACGCCAGATAGAGCCTCCATTGCATGGTTTATTGTGACTCCGTTTTCTTTACACCTCCTCAATATGGTCTTTGTCTGAGTGACGTCAAAGACGCGTTCGAGGAAAACTGTCCTTTGAGGAGCGCGTTGGAGTCGCACTAATCGATGTCCACCGATTTCCTTCTCCTTTGTCAACAAAAAGTTAACCTTCGCAACTCCTCTTGCAAATTTATCTCTGGGAACAGTACAACGTGACTCAAAAGCAGGCGGAAGTCTATTGATCTGTAAAGACATCATGGATACAGGTCACCACCTTCAAAACTTAATTCAATACTGACCCATGGTTGGGAGAGATCTATGGAAGCCAACATATCTTCATCAGAATTTGTGGATGCGAGAAGTTCGAGCAAGTCATGTGTGCACTGATGTAGAGACGTTCCATCACCTGTGAAGTGAGGTGCACACATGAGGAGGTCATAATCGTGTTTTTCAGATGAATCATCGTCGTATGATCCCGTTGAGGATACTACAAGATACGAAAGATCCGTATTCGAGAGAGTCCGTGGACCATTCATGTAGCTGGATATGAGTTCTGAACATCGAGCTGCTTGAGGAATTAGACAGGAGATGGGGTCGTGACCGCACCTTCCTTCGATTGGTGACGGAAGTACAATACGCCCTTGGCTTCCTCGAGGGCAGCCTGAGTGCTTTCAGGCGGAAGAAAGCTACAAGTAACATGAGCGTATTCAAACTTGTGAACCTATAACCGAAAACATACGAGAAACATGGAGTTTCTCCTTCAGTGACCCGACAAGTAAGCAATGGATGGCGATTTCGCAAAACAGCCCAGGCAATTGCAACCCTTGTGGGACGAAGTTGGGCTGCAGGGGCCTGGAAAGCGAGATGCAAGAACCTAATTATGGCGACGAGTTGTTTGTATTACTCTTCAAGATGATACAAGATACCTGCAGAACGCACATGTCACCTATGCCGTCCTTAGAGGCAGGGAAGAATGCAAGTTCGCTGTCTCCCAAAGGGCGCTCGATTCGGTCAGGTGTTGTTGCTTTCCATCCTGGTGTCATCGTGGTTTTGGTGAAAGTATGTATATGGCCCGCAGACATCGGACCGGGTTTTAACCAATCAATTAAGCTCACAAATTAGTTCGTGTGTTCCATTGAAGATACATCAATCTGTGGATTGTTCAAGGACTAAGATTGTTGATGTATAAAAGACAAATCTCGGTTTGAAAGGAATGACGCTCGGGAGTTTTCTTAGTACAAGTAGTACAAGTGACGAGCGTATCGCCGAGGGCGTAGCGAGAAGAACAAATAAATATTTTTAACATCCCCATTTGCAATAGGTAATATCAATCCCACGACACATCTTTGAAAAGTCTCCATGAAATCGTTGGAAGTACCCAAAATTGTAATTAAACCACGGATGCCTCAATCTGCACCACCACAACCAACGCCAGGTCCAACAGTGACCATTCCAGGAACCTCGTCGCGTTTGATAGCTCCACCACCACCGCCCCCAGAAAACGATGAGGACCTAGATGAATACGCGATGGACGTGGACCCCGCGGATATCCAGACTGGCGATGAAGAAGGCACAGGTAGTCGTGTTGGAACTCCACGACCAAGAGGGCGTCCGCGTGGTCAAGGTCGTGGAAGAAGTACAGCCGCTGCCTCTGGTACTCCAAGGGCGCGTGGGCGGGGCAGGGCGCGAGGAAGACCAAGAGGAAAGGGTGGTTTGACAATACGGTTACCGAAGAGAGGCGACGAGGAGGGAGATGCTGAAGCAGAGGCGGAGGCAGAGATTGCCGACTCTGAAACTGGAGATGCAGAGGCAGATGTAGAGGCAGAGGCAGAGGAGATCGTGAAGGAGGAGCCCTTAGGTGGCGGGAAGCCTTTCCGCAAAATACAGGGCAAAGTCTACATCATCGACGGCGACGAGTTTATCACCGATGAGGATCCTAAAGGAAACGAGAAAATTGACCCTTCTGGTGTTCTTCTAGGAGGTATGCGTCGTCTTTTACTATCTTTTCCTGCTTTTACTAAAATCTGTCCGGCCTAGGTCGAAAGTTCAAAGCTGCTACTTTCATCCTCCCCAACAGACATCCCACGCGTCACTACATGTTAGCTATCGATGCTGCTCGAACCTCAGGTTTCCGTGATTCATTGTACTACTTCCGACGCAATCCACTCGCGTTCAAGTTGAACGCCACTCAACCGGAGAAAGACTATCTGATCTCTCAAGGCAAACTAGGCTCTCATTTACGCACGCGTAGTGTCACCCTCATCACCGCACGGAGCGCCTTCAAGCTCCACGGGAGCAAGATGGTTATCGGTAGGTCAATTTTTATCTCATTGGCGGTCATTCTCAATCCCATCTGTATTAGATGGCAGATGGGTGACTGACGACTACTACGAGGAAAAGGTCACAGAAGATATCGCAGCATTCGGCCTCAAACCTGGTGACCCCGTCGGAGAACTTCCAGACCCCAATGCCGCCAGTCACAGCAACGAGGTTTCATCCCTAGCTGTCGCCTCTGCTGGCACCGCCGCGGGCAAAGGAGATCGCGTCGGTGGCGGAATATATCGTGCCGGCGGGCCAACGACGATATTTGGGAGTAGTGGGTGGGGTCCGTACAGCGATGGTCCACTGAACGCCGTGAGGAAGAGTCTTTTGTCGCGTGACGGTGTGGATGAGGAGAATTGGATGTTTATGATGGCACAGCGTGTTTTGGAGGCTGGAGAGGAGTGGGCCAAGTGGAGGAAAGAAGGGCTGAAAATTGGTGGAGGTATAGAGGAACCGTCGGTTACTGGGGCTGGAGAAGAACAGCCGACTATAGTTGGTGACCAGGAGAATCAGCTGAAGCGGAAAGGCGCGGAGCATGACGAAGAAGGTGAGGAGGAAGAGGAAGAGGAAGGCGAGGATGACGATGATGGTGTCCTTGCAGAGGGTCGGGTGGCTTCCAAGGCTAAGGATAATGCCAAGCGTCGACGAGTTGCTGCAGAAGAGCCACCACTCGGGATTTACGAGCCTCACACTGGTTTGGTGATATGTATGTCCTCCTACAGTTTCGGTCGATCAACGCTCACAATAATCTGCAGACCGGAATGACACACAATCCACGCGGAGTCGCTGGGAACTTCTGCCTGATTCGGGTGAGAAGAGAGCCATGTTAGGTGGGACAAAAACAGGTAATGGGGCATGGGCCCTTGCCTGGGTTGACACCGTCATGGAAGTCGAGAATCCACAGATGATCGAGAACCGTATCGCAGCCGAGAAGAAGAGTTTGGTCCAAGAAGCCCTCAGTGATAATACCAGGCTTCCGATCGCTGACTTGACTTAGACCTAGAGGTCGTAGTATTTTCCTGCTTTTCTGCTAAGTACTCTGTAATTCTAATTTACGAGCAATCGTAATCCGCTGAGTATCAGCCTCTCTTGCAGAAGTCTCTGCTTGGACACAAAGTTAGTGAATCTCGAGCTCGATGGTTCGAGGTCCACTGCTGTATCCTCTCGACATCTCTTCAAATGTGCACTCTGTTAAACTACTGTTCTCCGTCATGCCGATTTTCATGCATCTGTCAGCCAACAAGTGCTGATATAGGCGCTGCACTGGAGCGACGGAATGCCAGGTGTTCTTCACCAGCCACAGTATCGTGATTAACGAAGCGAATAGGGTAATGTCCTGCAATGCGGTCCTGACAACTCTGTCAGCATTTGAGATGTAGAAGAGACGTACCGAGATGCAAGGCATTTTTCTGATTGTCTTCTTTCACGTCTTTCCATCAGAGTGGATGTCAACGCCACATAACTGCTTTCTGCCGAACAGTGCAATTGATGGAAAACGTCAATAATAACGCCGGGGCGTTGTGTGACACTACAAACAACGTTGAGATTGCTAATTTCGTGACTCGCTGCTCTTCGTATTGGAACCCATTACTTTATGTGCATTATTTCGCTCTTCCATTCACATCCCTTAATCCTTTCACCCGTTTTTTCAACGAATCTGTTATACAAACACTCATATATATAGAGAGAGAGACAGTTACTTACAATATACCCTCGGTCTTCTATACATGAGAATATGTTCTGCCGATTACTACATGTACACTTTGATCCTCTACTGATGTTGTACTCGTCGATAGCTCCAATTACGAATCCAGATACCTCAAAAGAACATGACGATGAGAGTAAGGATAATAGCAAGCCAGAGGGAATTGTGATCGTCTCGGTGAATTTGCTACATGGTTGAGGAATAAGTTGTAGATTATCTGTTCACTTCCAATGAAGAATCGTTGAGAGGTTCATATATAATATATTCCATGGTATGGGGGCTAGTAAGAGCTCCCAAGTTTTTAGATATACATTCAGGCTAGATACAACAAAAATTATATTATGTGTTAGCGTACATTTACTGACTCGGTGTAGCCTACCGATTCCGTCGCCCATCTTTCTCATTGCTCCATACCACATCAGACTCTTTATTCTGTCAGCTCACTGAAGGCATGTCCAACATCTTTTATACCCAAGGAAGTCCGACGTCCATGGTGAGGACTCCCTACGACTCCTATCGTCACCTTTGAAATCTCTTCGTACTTATACTCTGGGTCTTCTGCGTCTCCAATATGAATATGTTGATGCAACAAGCCTCTGTATGATCATGTAAGTATCATTCGCACTGGCAAGGTAAGAGGGACATTTATATCGCCTCTACTTCCAGGGCTTCTCGCTCGTTGTTGAGCTTGTCCATGGTAGCGCCACAAGTTTCATGGTGATAGCAACAACTCGTACACATGACACCTAAGGCAGGGCACTTCATGCTTCTTGATGGGACTTTAGGGGGATTATTTGTGTTGACAGTAAGTACCCTAAGACACCTAAGGCAGGGCACTTCATGCTTCTTGATGGGACTTTAGGGGGATTATTTGTGTTGACAGTAAGTACCCTAAGACACTGACCTCTTGAGAGGTCCTTGCTTCCTTTCCTAAAATAGAACTCCGGATTCAGATCTTGGCTTCCCGAAGGTGCGGTTGGTACACTTAGGGTACTTCCCGTCAGCACAAATAATCCCCCTAAAGTCCCATCAAGAAGCACATACCGTCCTGCCAGGGGTGCCGAGAGAATGCTATCATCGAAGATTACAACAATGCTAGTATACTTAAGACTGTTAATGTCAAATTTACCCCGGCACCTCGTCCAACAGATTTAGACATCGGGCCTCCTCTCCGTTCTACCTATTTCTACTCGGAAGACGAAATTCAAGATTTAGTTGATAGCGAGGCTTTGTGCGCGCTTCTGGCACCTCTACCCCCGTCGTTGCTTCGCGAGATAGTTGCGAGTCGTGTCCATATTCAGAAGCAAACTGAAGACGAACGACAGGCCTCTAAAGAAAAGGACAGAGAAGCAGATGGCTCCTTGCATTCCAGGCTGCTGGGAAGCATGGAAATGCTTGACCTGATCGAGCGTTCCCTCAGGGAGTCTCAGATGGCTCCTTGCATTCCAGGCTGCTGGGAAGCATGGAAATGCTTGACCTGATCGAGCGTTCCCTCAGGGAGTCTAACAATGTGGTTATACCGACTGTCTACCTACTCAATATTCGAAATCGTCTTCCCCCTCCTCTTCATTTTTTCACTAATAAAAACATAGCTTTAGTTAATAATTCACCTCGAATTGTCCACACTAAAGTCATGGGGCCTTTCAATCCCGACGAGAAATCTACAGAGAAAATTGTTCTTCTTGATATGGCCAAGATGATATCCATCTGGGGAAACGACGACAATTATACCTGTATGAGCCCTCTCCGCTTCCTTGAAGCTTCCAAGAATCTATTGGAGGCTCTCAAGCTGTTGAGCAAGGCTCCGACGTTGATGGATTCAGTTGGTCCTCCTACTTCAGCATCTACCAACCACGCAATAGAATACGAAAAACACCTAAATTTCTTCAAACAAGTTGAGGATTTTGAAAGTTCCTATTCCCTCTGGTACAAGTTCGAGCGCGAAGCTCGTCTCGAGATCCTTATGGCCAACGTTGTTTTTAACTGGAGCAAATACGCATCCCGCGTTGACGTAATTCTCCAATCACATAGGGCACTGGTCGAAGATCGAAGAAGGTTTTCAAATGCCAAAGTTCCGAGAACGAGTTATGCAGCAGATGCAACTTCGTTACGGTCGTATTCCAAGCCAAGTCCGTCTCTTTTTCGCGAGTACTCCCCGGCGTGCCTACTGTGTGGTAAGGCACACCGGTTCACCGAACATCCAGCCAACGTCGTTTCCTTTGACGATGGTAAACCCCTCTTTACACGTCTCGCTGGAAATCAACTCGTTATTGCCAAAAGCTCTCGGGGCGGTCAGCGTAAAAGAGTCTGCGGGGTCTACAATCTCGACCGAACTTGCGACAATCGGCACGGCAACGACGCCCTCCACATATGTTCCCTTTGTGGAGGGGACCACCCAGCCTTCTCACGCTCTACCTCATGCTTGCGCGTGGTTAACAGCCGATTCTGTACCTGACCCACGGAAACGACCCAGGCCGCAAATACTAGATTACCGTGATTTCTCTTCTTCAGTACATTCTCGCTTTGCCACACTTCCCGTTTCACCCCAGGATTCCCAGATCCATTGTACTCTTGTTTGCGAAGCGTACCGTGTCCACCAATTTCGTCACAACTGTTGAGGATGGACTCGCACGCGCCGTCAGTACGTCACAGCCACAGCCTCTTGTTTTCCTTATACGGAACCCCCTCAGCCACCACCGTATGTGGTGGCGATCGGTAGGGGCCCATCAAACTTTATTTTTTTGCTAGATATTTTTATGATACAGAAAATATTACCCTCAGTCGACCATACATTACTGGAGTGACTGAGGGTACGTAAAAAGTCACTTACTATTATTTACCTCCCGACTAATTACCTCCTGTAGACATCTGTATTTCTCTACAGGTATTAATATACTGAGTCGACCATACATTACTGGAGTGACTGAGGACATATGTATTTCTCTACAACAACATGTGGCGCGGGGGCAAAAATAGACGTAAAAATAGACAATGTACAAGTCGAAGTGTAGTTTTTTCGATTTGTTAATCTAAATTCATCTCGAAATGTGCCGAGCGGCATGTACTTACACATTTCAGTGGCAAGACGTAGAAATGTGATTTTTTTCAAGTTGGTGACAACAATTGCGTTATATTGAGTTGTAGGAAACGTAGGAACAGTCACTAACATACATCCATATTTTCTTTATACGTATACAGTTCGGAACATAGAGATTTATTTCATACAACTTCAAGAGATGGTTACATACATCCATATTTTCTTTATACGTATACAGTTCGGAACATAGAGATTTATTTCATACAACTTCAAGAGATGGTTATCTTCTTGGGTGCCTCTTCAGCACTGGTCTTCGGGAAGGCGACAGACAGCACGCCATCGTCAAGTTTGGCCTTGATATCATCCTCCTGTAAACAAATCCGTCAAAATCGGTCTCGAAGGGCTTAAAAGATGGTTGATTTACCTTGACACCCTGAGGAAGCTGGAGCGTGCGCGAGAACCTGCCATACCTCCTCTCACGAATGGCATAACCGCCCTCATCATGTTCAGTCGACATCTTGCTCTCGCCGCTGATGGTCAAGCGGCCATTATGTACATCAATCGATACATCATCTTTCTTTAGGCCAGGCAGCTCGAACGTTGCCGTGACCGTGTTATTGTCGGTGTTCTCGTGCAGGTCCATTCTGGAAAAACGCACGATGAGCGACAAAAACGTTGTGAAAAGTGAATGATTTGCCAACTCACCTTGGCCTGAGAAAACCGGATGCGCTTGCGTCTTGGCCTGTTTGACCGCGACGCTGGACTTGTTTATCGTTGTCGGTCAAACGAGAGCTGAACGCGTCATCAAGGAGCCTTTCGAAGTGGTAGAAGGGCTCGTAGTACAAGAAAGAAGACATTGTGCTGCTGAGTGAAACGCGTCATCAAGGAGCCTTTCGAAGTGGTAGAAGGGCTCGTAGTACAAGAAAGAAGACATTGTGCTGCTGAGTGATTGTAGGACTTTGAGTTTATGAATTTGTGGAGGGAGGTTGGAGCTCGAGTGGTGTTATATATCTACACAGGTATGTTTGCGTCATTCGTTCTACAACTAGTATGCACTAGAAAATTCTTGTATCACTAATTGCGACGCTGACGTACAAGAGAGAGAGAGAACAGTCGAGAAGATCCAAGAATGACGACACGCGTAACGGGCCGAGGGGAGATGACGTGTAATGTCTGTGATCCGAAAGTGATTTCCATAGATGGTAATCCACTTTCTCAAATGTCAAAATAAATAAATCTCAAAGTCGATACCATTGCATTTGACATCTATAAACAGATCTACGACGTAGCGTACTTGTGCATAACCTAGACTGGGAGTCGGACTCACACTAGGACTGAAAAGAAAGGACTCACAACGGAATGTACAATGAGCGTGAAGGAATCACAGTTCAGAATCGTTTCCCGAGCCAATAGTCACATAGACGACCTTTCTAGCTCTGCTCGTTTAACTAGAATGGTCTGTAAGTGTTGTGCCAAACCAGGAGTGAGAGTTATCGGCCCGTCAGAAGTGCACATGCGATAAGACGGCATAGGTTGGTAAGTCTCCGCGATAATCTGTTGTTCGAGCACCGGTTCTAAGTGGTACTCGTCCGAAGACCAAAAAACAACCTGCCTTGCTATCTTTCACTAGTACAGTGGCGATTATATCGTCGGGATCGCCTATTCGCCCAAGTGGCGGGATGTTGCGGTCGTCTTGGTTAGGAGAAAGATGAATTTAAGGTGGACCATCGTTAAGTCATTCATAGCATACCGTGAATATGCATCCATCCCTCCTGTAACTGTACTGCGCCATTCGTCTGTATATCATCAACCTGGTTCTCCAGCCCGCTCTTAATAGCTTCATGCAGAAGGTCACGGAATGAAGCTGCACAAGAAAGCAACGAACATTAGTTTTAATCTCCCTTCTTAAGGCTCTACATACGATTTTCCCTGAAATCATTGAGCCCTGCTTCTTGATCTCCAGAATTATTATTCGTAGAGGTCGCAGGTAGCCATCCAATTACTGTACTCGAGTTTGGACGCGCAGGTGGTGTGTCGAGAAAGGATAGCGCAAAGGCAGACTCGGTTTCCGACAAAGGTGTTGGAGGATCGACCAGATGATAGAATAGACCAGTCCTACTGGGGTCAGAGAATGACGTCTTGTGCTGGGTCGAATAAAATGAAAGTCGTGTGACACAGAGCTCTCGTCGTGGAGGCCAGTGAGGAAGCTGCAAAGATAGACGAGGACTTGGGGTTGGGAAGGTGAGATGAATGTTTTGAGAAGAAAGTCGTCTTGCTCCAATGTTCACTAAAGCCGTTCTTTTGAAGTGAAGGGCGGCACTCTTGAGCGCGTTCACGGGTCTTATAGGTTGCATGAACTGGGAAACTGTCATGAACCGAATGCTATGCATAGCACGTGTCAGCCCTTAAAACATCACTCTATCGATTGTCTCTACGATTGTCTCTACGCACCCGACTCGTACCCCACTTTCCCTTTACAAACCACAGACGGTCTCGCCAACGTCTTCATCTTCACCCAATACTATCTCAAGCGGTGACCACTTTATCCGATCAGCTATCTTCAGCTATCCCTACTTGTCCCTTGTGTTACTCTTCTTCCGATACTCACCTCTTTTCTCAGTCATTTCGTCACGAACGACGAATACTTTCGATTACTGTTTTACTTATGTACTCACATATGAGACCTTCCAATAGTATAAAATGTATTGTAGTCTACTCGAATATTCAGTTTGCGATTGTCGGTTTTCAATCATTTTAAGTGATCCCTGACATTATCGCAAACTCCCCTACTCGGCCAGGTCCCTAGCTTGCCACGGCTAGTGTTGTCTTCGCCGTTTTATTCGTCGTTCTCGACATCACTCCTACCCCTGCTCTCAACATCTTCACTCGCCCTCTACGCTAACCGTGTAACAGACGGGTATAAGTGTTTCTTCATTCCATCCTCCATTTGTGGCTGCCGCTAACGGTAGTCAGTATATAATGAGGAACCCTAGTTAGTAGGAACAAAAGGGCTGCTCTGAGGCACCCTCCAGAGCTGAACTGTTGGGCCTGAGTCCTTAAGTGGACCAGCCTTTACTACACCAGGCAACAGACAGTAGTCACTCCGTTGAACCTGGGTATTTAACAACTGCTTTCTGGTTAACCAACGTGAACGTGCGTCGCTCATGGCTGAAGAAGACTCCGACAGCTCCCTGCACATATGTCCAAAGGCATCCAATCGGTTGATTGGGTTGAGTTCTCAATTGCTTGCGTGTATCAGCCCGAAACCAATTTTTTGACCCTCTCACCATGTCCGACGAACAAGTTAACATTCTCCGAGCAGGGATTACTTCTATCCTTGAATCTGGCAGGATTCAACCTTCCACTTCTCAATTTGCGTCACCTGCTTTTCTGATTCCGAAGGCTGATCCTACTGCCTTGCCTCAATGGGTAAATGATTACTGTGCACTTAATGCAGTGACAGTTCTGGATAATCATCGAATTCCCAGAGTAGAAGACATACTTCATGATTGTGCCAAAGGAAAGATATTTGCTGTTCTTGACTTGACCAACATGTTCTTCCAAACATGGATGCATCCTGATCATGTGCCTCTGACTGCAGTGTTTATGCCATTTGGGCTATATGAGTGGCTTGTCATGCCTATAGGGCTCTGCAATGCCCCAGCAATACAACAACAATAAGTAATGGCTGCACTACAGTGGCTCAAAAAACTGTTCCAATGTTTTATACTTTTTGAAAGATGACATTGGCATGAAGGATGGGAAGTATGTAAAATCCTGATTAAATCATGTAAAATACTATGGCATCGTAGCTACAAAATGAATTTAGATTTATGTAATCGAGATCAAAACTGATGGAGCAATAGCCATTTTAAAATATTCACTCATTGGGACAGTTTTTTGAGCATCTCTAATTTTTCAGGTTTATCCCTATTTTACTCAGAAATAAAGAGTAGGTTGCATGTGGGAATATAAACAAAGTCATGTGACCATGTTTAGATATATTTGGGAGTAGTTCAAGCTGGTTGAACCACATCTTGACCTTCAACCACTATCATGAAACCTATTCCTTCTGCACAACACTCTACTGTTGCTTCTCTTCTTGCTTAAGGGTATTCTCTGGTCAGATTGGGGCTCAAACTGGTTTAGGGAAGTCTACTACTGGGAGGATTGGTAGAGAGTTGGAGATGGACAAGGAAAACCATCCTGGAGGCCATCCTGCTAAGCTTACTCCATGTGATAAACAGGCTATTGTTCGACAAATCTCAACTGGAAGACTTGATACAGCTGTCCAGGCCACTAATTTTATCAACAACATCATTTTCAACCCTGTCTCTTCCAAGACTGTCTGGAATGTGTTGAAGGAGGAGGGGTATTGGTCTGCTACCAAGAGAAAAGTTCCTATGCTCAAAGCTAAACATTGACAACTACAGCTTAAATGGGCTCAGAAGCATCAGAACTGGACTATAGAGGACTGGAAAAGGGTGTTGTGGACAGATGAGACAAAGATTAACAGGATTGGGTCAGATGGGAAGCAGTATGTGTGGAAGCTACAAGAAGAAGACATTTCAGACCGAACAACTACACCTACTGTGAAGCATGGAGGAGGGAATAATCTCATGGTATGGGGCTGTATGAGTTGGAATGAGGTAGAAAAGCTTGTAGAGGTAGTGGGGATCATGAATGCAGAGCAGTGCTCTGAAATTTTAGATGATGGAGCAAAGGAGAATTTTGAGAAGTTGGAGATGGAGGAGGGTGCCTACTACTTTCAACAGGACAATAACTCCAAACACAACTCCAAGAGGGCTGACAAGTGGTTTGAGGACAGCAACTTTAATGTCCTTTGGTGGCCAGCCCAATCCCCTGATCTCAACCCTATTGAACATCTCTAGGAGTACCTCAAAGAGCAACTTAGGCAGTATGAAACACCTCCTTATGGTGTGCATGAATTATAGGAGAGGGTTGCAAAGGAGTGGGATGAAATACCACCAGAGGTATGCCAAAGACTAATAGAAAGCATGCCTAGAAGGATTCAAGCAGTTATCAAAGCAAATAGAGGACATACAAAGTACTAGATACTAAAATTAGAGATGCTCAAAAAACTGTCCCAATGAGTGAATATTTTAAAATGGCTATTGCTCCATCAGTTTTGATCTTGATTACATAAACTTAGATTCATTTTGTAGCTACGATGCCATAGTATTTTACATGATTTAATCAGGATTTTATGTACTTCCCATCCTTCATGCCAATGTCATCTTTCAAAAAGTATGAAACATTGGGACAGTTTTTTGAGCCACTGTATGCAAATACATAGGCAAAATCTGTTATGTTTATTTAGATGACATTGTGATTTGGTCAGAGATGCTGGAGGAACATCATTGCAATGTCCATAAAATTCTGGAAGCATTGCAAAAAGCACGTATGCTTGTGAATTTGAAGAAATCTCATTTGTATAAGAGCAGTATTGAGTTCCTGGGTCATCATATATCAGCTAACGAAATAGAGGCTGACAGTAAGAAGGTGGACCATATTCTTGCATGGCCCACACCAGGGTAGGGCATCACAACGGTACGTGTCATACGTTGTACGGGAGCCTGCTTTGTGCCATACCATACGTGTCCAGCGGAGTCCGCTACACTGGAGCGGAGCAGTCCCCACAGTGCCGTAGAATACAGAGCTGCAGACGTGTCACAATGTGCTGTATGACACGGTCCAGTGGATCAATAAAAGGCGGGCACACACATGCGCATGCAGGCCCGGCGGATGCCAGCGGACACTAGCAGATGTCAATGTGCGTCAGCGGCCGCCGGCGGGCATCAGCACATGAGTGAAAACCTCCTCCATTGGTGGACTTCATGGCATGAATAAACCCTCCTCGAGGTTCCCCACTTCCCTCCCCTCTCCATTCCTCCCTGCAATAACTTGAGGCTGCGCATCTCCCCTTCCATCCTTTTCCCACCCCCGACACCAGCATACATCCACGAAAGGGCCCTGCAAATCTACGCAGGCCTACACAAGCCACCAGCAGACATCCACGCAGACGTACATCGATGGACTCAAACCTATGTGGGCCCACGCAGGCCTGCGCAGGGCACCAGCGAACATCCACAGAGGCCTATGCAGATCCACGGAGTCTGGTTGGACCAAGGAAAAAGGTAACTTTGTCTTGCCCGCCGTATGCCTGTGAGGGGAAATCGAACCCCTGGCCTTGAAAAAGCCTCCAGCAACAGAACGCACATTTAACTGTTGCACCACAGATCTGTTACTAACGGATAGATTCAAAGGTCGGATAACACAATAAACGGATGCCCATCTATGTTTCAGCAGGTTCTCGTATGGATTTTTTGAGGTGGAAGGGAGGGTGGCATACCTCCCAAAAGAGTTTTCGTGGCCTGAAAGGGGCGTTGGCATCAGCAGCCATCAGCTGGCCATCAGCTGGCATCCGTCGGAGTTCATCGGCAGCCATCGTGACCCGCTGGCATCCGTTGGCATCCATTGTATATCCGTCGGCATCCGCCGGATATCCGCTGGTATCCATCAGCATCCACGGGAATCCATCGGCAACTCCCGGCATCGTCCAGCATCGTCTGGCATCAGGGCGGAAGAGAAGGAAATGGGGTGTGTGGATGTCCGCCACATGGGGTGGCAGAAGAGGGATGGGGGTGGGGAGAAAGAGGGGGAAGGGGAAAGGGGAGGAGCATGGGTGTCCGCTGGTACCCCAGCAAATGTAGCAGACGTTGGACGTCAGGTCAGGGGGGAGGAAAGGAAGCAGGGTGCATGTGGTGGACGGGGGTGGCATGTGAGGTAGTGTGGGGAGTGGAGAGGATGGCACTGGGGAGAAAGAGGAGGAAGGGCGGAAGAGGGTGGGGGTGGCATGTGAGGTAGTGTGGGGAGTGGAGAGGATGGCACTGGGGAGAAAGAGGAGGAAGGGCGGAAGAGGGTGCGTGAGTGTCCGCTGTCCGCTG
This sequence comes from Macrolepiota albuminosa, assembly GCA_027475525.1. NCBI lineage: Eukaryota > Fungi > Basidiomycota > Agaricomycetes > Agaricales > Agaricaceae > Macrolepiota > Macrolepiota albuminosa. The sequence continues at coordinate 330,801 of JAMWFC010000084.1, read as the reverse complement.
GCATGCCAGCGGACGGTAGCGGACAGTAGCTGATGTCAGCGGTGCAACCAGTCTCAGTAGTTCAGTGGAATATTTGTTTATTGATATTCAATATTGTGTACAGCGGTGGGTTCTACTCCTCCTACTCCACCTTAACGGGGACTAGAATATTTGTTTATTGATATTCAATATTGTGTACAGCGGTGGGTTCTACTCCTCCTACTCCACCTTAACGGGGACTAATGGTGTGTTTTTATATGGGTGCATTTTTGCTCTACATGTACATCGTACTGACCCTACTCCACCTTAACGGGGACTAATGGTGTGTTTTTATATGGGTGCATTTTTGCTCTACATGTACATCGTACTGACCTGTAGTAAGCGCCTGTGGTAGTTGATCTGACCAAAACTCTAGCAATTACTGAAGCGGGATAGGATGGAGGAGTTGACACATGAGATCATTCCAGCGCTCATGACAAGTGACGATACACCAGGGCTGACTACTTTTTTTACAAAGATCAGCACAGAGGTAGTCAGCCACAGTGCATCATCAACTTGTCATGAGCACTGGAATGAACACACGCGTGAACTCATCCATCTTATGCCACTGCAGAAATCTCTGGAGTTTTCAACGGATCAAATTCATGATGCTAGCGGACGCCAGCGGCCTGCTGCATTTATATAATGTGAACTAGTGGGAGTCGAACCCACCTCTTGTGCACAATATGAAATATCAATTGATGAATATTCCATTGTACCACAGGCGCTTACTACAAGTCAGGACGGTGTTCATGTAGTGCACAAACAGACCCATATAGAATTTGAACGGATAGAGATTTTACTGCAACTGGTGCATCTGTATTGAATTGACAATATTAGACTGATATTTATTTACACCATAGAAGTATACAGGAAAGAGGAAAACCATGGTTTGTAGCGGAATATTAGACTGATATTGATTTACACCATAGCATTATACATGAAGCGTCTGTGGTGTAGTGGAATATTTCCCATTGGTATTCCTTGTATCTTGCATTAGGTGGGCCCCTAGTGCAATGACATTGAACTCAAATATTTTTGACCACACACAGAAGAATAGACTGATGTTTATTTACATCATAGCAATGTACAGCAAGCATCGGTGGTCTAGTGGAATATTATCTATTGGTCTTTATTATGTCTTGCAGTAGACTGGTTCGATTCCTACTAATGCATTTATGTCAAACTGTTTAGAATTTTTGACCTGCTTAGCTAATTGTTATTTACTACACAGTATAATAAACAAAGTAAGGTCCTGTCAAACTGTTTAGAATTTTTGACCTGCTTAGCTAATTGTTATTTACTACACAGTATAATAAACAAAGTAAGGTCCTAATTTAAACAGAGTGACATGATATCTATTTAGACTATAGCAGTGTACAGTAAGCATTGATGGTTTAGTGGAATATTATCCATTGGTGTTCATTGTGTGTTGCAGTAGGTGGGTTCGACTCCTGCTTAGTGCAATAAACATTAAGATGTTTGCAATTTTTGACCTGCTTAGCTAATTGTTATTTACTAAACTGTAAGATAAACAAAGTAAGGTTTTGTCAAGCAATAAATCAAACTTCTTTTGTAATTTAAACAGGGTCACATGATATCTATTTTCAGAACTTGCTTCATGTAAAGTTCTCGTCCGTTTCTTTAATCCTCCATCCACCATGTCTAACAAAGAACTCCACCAATGGGTCGTTGACGTGGATGTTCGAGTATTATACCTTGCTCTCAGAGGAGACCTGTGACAACTCAAAGCACAGCAGAAGGACCTGGTAAGATACAAGCACGAGTATTATACCTTGCTCTCAGAGGAGACCTGTGACAACTCAAAGCACAGCAGAAGGACCTGGTAAGATACAAGCACTCCTGCCTAATAGACATGCACTAATAGTCGTCCTGTAGATTGACATGTGGTTCAAGGTTAGGGATGTCAAGGATGACAAGAAACTCCTCCTTGATGCCAGGAGAAGTTTCATCAACGAAGTAATCCTGCTACTCCAGAGCAAGCTTTCTGACGAGGATATGACCAGGCGGTTGAAGGACGCTGCAAAGAAATGGACCCAGAGGAGTGGAAGGGAGGAAGAACCAAGTGGGGGCGAAGAACAACCTGATCCGTCGACCGAGGCTGGTCCGTCGACGGCACCGGCATGAGAAGACTGGATAGGTCATAGGCCGGCAGCAGGAGATTTGTCTGGTCTGTCACCAATTCCGAAGAAGAGAAAACGACTGAGTCCTCCAGCGGCAGGAAATTTGTCTGGTCCGTCGCCAAATCCCAAGAAGCCAAAACGGGTGACCTATATTGGTCAAGTCCTCCAGCGGCAGGAAATTTGTCTGGTCCGTCGCCAAATCCCAAGAAGCCAAAACGGGTGACCTATATTGGTCAACCTCCTCCTGGTACCTATCGTCAACAGAAGGAGCAGGAGGACAAGGATGAGGACGAGGATGAAGAGGAAGAGGAAGAGGAAGAACAAGAGGGCAGGATACCAAAGGGGGAAATTACTGGAGGGATGCTGTTGGGCAAGTATCTGAGGACAGCACCTTGTTGCGAGGGTCAGCACATCAACCCCCCTTGCCAATATTGCGCAAGTAAGCGGCTACAGTGTGTCAGGATAAAGGGCGTTGCGAGGGTCAGCACATCAACCCCCCTTGCCAATATTGCGCAAGTAAGCGGCTACAGTGTGTCAGGACAAAGGGCGGCACCGCATGCGATCCCTGCTGGCTCATTTGCAAATGAACATGCAGCCTGACGATTGTCAAGAAAACCGTCAAGCCCAGCAACAAGGGAAAGGGGAAAAAACCACTGAGAAAGAAGTCAGTGACAATTATTGAGAGTGATGACGGTATAAAACTCTTTTCCTGCTCAAATAGCTAACCAATAGTTAGCAGATGAACCAGCCAGTCCAATCACGGGACCATCAAAACCGTCTGTCTGTCCATCCCAACCATCGACCTCCAACCACCCAGCAGACCCTCTTCCAGTCAAGGGAAAGGGCAAGGAGTGGGCAATGGAGTCTAGTCACAGTGAGGACATTGTGGCTGGTGTAATGGCAGGGGTGGAGAGCCGTTTAGACAGGATGGAGAATGGGTTCCAGGAAGCATTGCGGAATGTTGGGGAGCAGGTGTGGGACGGGTTTGTCATGGCTGAGGCAAGCTGGTTACCGCGTATTGAGGACTTCTTCCGTCGCTACCAGACTCAGGTTGACACGCTCGGTGGCCGCATAGAAACCCTGCAAACAAATGTTTCTCTTGCGGGTGAGACACTTGAAGACCACACCGGATGGATCCGTCAGACAGAAGAGCAGATCCGCAATATTTGGGGTGTGGTTGACACTTTGCAGAATCAACTTCACATGGATGGATCCGTCAGACAGAAGAGCAGATCCGCAATATTTGGGGTGTGGTTGACACTTTGCAGAATCAACTTCACATCTCTACCCATCCCTCCAGTCCGTCAGCTCAGGATGATATGGCAGTGCATCCAACAGGGCACAGTGGACTTGGTCCCATCGTTGAAGAGGAAGAAACCACTCCTGACCCCATTGCTGACCAATCCCCTGCCACTGCTGACATATCCGTTCCCACTGGTGACACCTCTGCCCTTGCCACTGACCAATCCCATCACGCTGCTGACTTATCCGCTCTCACCATTGCTCCGTTCCCGCTTCAACAAACATCCTCAGAGACGTCTCCCGCATGAACATCTCCGTCACCCCCTCAACCATCTTCTGTCCCTCCACCAGTCCCTGCCAAGGACCCTCTCCCTGGCCCAAGAGGATGGGCTTGCAGCAACTCCTGAAGTAGTTGGCCACCGATGCAATGGACCCGATTATCCAGTTGGCTTACTGAGAGACGGAAGGCAACAGAAGACAAGTGAAGATGGACGGTTTAAGATGGACGGTTTGTTATTGTACAATTTTTTTTTTCATTATGATAGACATTGCAGACATTGCTACATTTTTGTAAGACTATAGTTTACAAAAATGTAATGTAACATTTCCCCCTTCCCCACATCAATGACGGCGGACTGGTCGAATGACCTTAGTGCGGCTGCTACTCCTTTTTGCTGGTGTAGACATATCAATGTATCGAGCTGCATCTTCCTGTAGCATTTGTGCTTGAGACTTGCGGGGTCGCTTGGAATTTGTTGACAATTGGTTAGGCAATGCCTTGCGCTTCTTTTGGTTTTGTAATGCCGGCCTTTCCTCACCTTCAAATTGGTCATTGTCCTCATTTTGAAGAATGTCGAGCACCCTTCTTGACACTCTATATCTAGGGGAACCATCACTAGGGCCATTAATTGGAGGGTCTGGATGGCTCCATCCTCTTTGTTGTAAGAGGTGGATGGTAGTGGCATCTACCACTGCTGTATCATCAACACATCCGTCATGAACAGATTCGTCGAGAGCGGACTCGTCGTGAGCGGAAGCTGATACATTTGGTCGGGATTTGTTGTGAACCGTGGATCTGTTGTGGCGCTGAGGCTGGGGAGTGTGCGGTGAGCGCAAGACAGGAGGTTCCTCCTGTAAGTCAGGCAGTGGTGTGTGTGGTATGCTAGGTGACAGGGGAAGTGTAGGCCCCCGTTGCCACTCCAAGTTGGCTGCAGATCCGGTGACTAAAGCGGATCCGCCATCAGCGGCTCCATCATTAGCAATGGTCCTACTGTTGCCATTGACTACCGCAGATCCGGTGACTAAAGCGGATCTGCCATCAGCGGCTCCATCATTAGCAATGGTCCTACTGTTGCCATCGACTACCGCTGATGGTGTTGGCCTCTGTTTCCGATTTTTCCCTCCATTTTTGCGTGTAGCCTTACATGCTGCTGCTGCTGCCGCATTTTTTTCACGATCAGCTTGGGTGCCGTACTTGGCAGCTACTGGCTGCTTGTGACGGTTGAGATAAACTGTCCAGCGGAAGGTGTCACCGGATCCATACTGTCCTTGACGGTCTCTCCAGAAGTTCAGCAGACACAATAGCTCAGGCCAACCAAGATTATGAGGATCTTGGAATATCAGACCCTCTGGAAGATACCTTGAATGTATGAATTGCTGATCTCAGGCCAACCAAGATTATGAGGATCTTGGAATATCAGACCCTCTGGAAGATACCTTGAATGTATGAATTGCTGATCATTGGTCCTCACTGCCTTGTAAGGAGCAGATTCATACTGGTAACCAGACGCAATTTCTGATGGAGTGATCAGATGATGAGCAAAGATGGAAAAAACTAGAATTCACTGTAATGAGTATTTAGATAGTCCTGGACAAGCATTTCCAATTCTGCCTGAGTTTGAAATATATTTGGTTCTGGATCTGCTGGTAACATTGGAAATCCATCCCTATCCAGATCAAGGATGAGGTCATGGCATGTAATGATAGGAGGAGTCAAATCATGGGGTGATTGCATGTTGGATGGCATGTCTCTACCAAGAAGAGCAGACATATAATCCATCATCTTCTTGTTGAGGTCACTAACAAGGTCAGGAAAGGAGTCTTGAAAGGTAGGTCGGTTAGCATAAATCAAGTATGACATATTGTGTTGAGGTCACTAACAAGGTCAGGAAAGGAGTCTTGAAAGGTAGGTCGGTTAGCATAAATCAAGTATGACATATTGTCATGACTATAATTGGTGTCAAAATTGTTTAAAGAATGATGGCACCATATACATTCTAATAGTTATGCCTTCATCTGCATACCAACCAACAACAGTCCAACTCAACATGCCCATCTCTCTAAATCAAAGCACATCTGCATC
>JAMWFC010000084.1:305389-324935 GCA_027475525.1 Macrolepiota albuminosa | reverse complement strand
TGCCCCCTTTGTTCATTCCTGCAGAAGAGGAGATGGACGACGATTCTTTGCCACCTCTATTCATTGTTGGTGAAGGAGCAGAAGGACTAACAGCAATGGAGACCGTGGTGGCCGGTGACAGCGGACAAATGGAAGTCCGGAGCGGCGGACGTATGGCGACCAAGGACAAAGAAAACCTTCCGCCGCTATTTCTTGTGATGGCAGAAGAGACGGATGGAGGCATGGCAGCCGATGATGAAGAAAATCTTTCACTGCTTTTTGATGTAACGGCTCTTCAAATCCTGTCTTCCTCCTTCCAACAATCTCCTTCTCCAACCCTACCTACTGGTAACAATGTCTGGGAGTGGGAGGAATATGAGTCACGTATGACTCGATGTGAGGATCAGAGAAGAATTAACAAATTGTATCAACAATGTGAGTATAATTTGGCACTGGTAATCATAGTTAATTTATTGAGGATCAGAGAAGAATTAACAAATTGTATCAACAATGTGAGTATAATTTGGCACTGGTAATCATAGTTAATTTATTTCAACAGAACAAGAATTTTGCGCTAGAGCAAAACATGGTCGATGTAGGCCCATTGGCCCTTTCAATCAAGCTGGTCGTACTGATGATGTGTCTGTTGATATGTCAGAGTCACCCTCACCATCTTCATCATCAGGCCTGATAGCAAACTATGAAGACATCACACTTCCCAGACCTCAAGGGCCATATACACCGGACGACTTTGCATTTTTGACAGCAGACTACCTGCTTGATGAGGATTTGTTCTATTCAGACACATTACATGAATCTAATGAAGAGGAGGAATACACATCGGATGAGTAATTTAATCCTTAGTTACTATAATTCTTGGCTTTTATCCTTAGTTACTATAATTCTTGGCTTTTATCCTTAGTTACTATAATTCTGGCTTTTCCGTTGGTTATTTTTCGTCAAGATTAACCGTCCCGTTGTGCTGCTGATGAATCCATTATAAATCCGTTTGATCCATTATCTCCAGTTGTGCACTAGAAGAAACATAAACTGACAATATTCTGCTAGACCACAGGACATTCTGTGGATTATACATAAATATCACTCTAGTATTGTATACTAGGCTACAGCACTTTACTACAGACATTTCAATTAGTTTGGACAGGACTCAGGTCCACTAAGATTAACCGTCCCATTGTTTTGTTCCATTATGCCACTCTCATGAACACAAAAAACAACACACTCTTCAACGATTACACAAGGGGGACTCGAACCCTTGAATTGGGCAGTAGAAAGAATATAGACCAAAAAACAACACACTCTTCAACGATTACACAAGGGGGACTCGAACCCTTGAATTGGGCAGTAGAAAGAATATAGACGTAAATAACAATTAGTAAAACAAAGTTATGTCATGTCTAATGATGTGCACTAGTGGGATTTGAACCCGGCTCTTGTGCACAATATGAAATATCAATGTATCAATATTCCATTCGACCACAGATCCTTACCAAAAATTAGTACAGTTTACATCTAGTGCAAAAATGCAGCAGTATAAAAAGACACCATTATACATTATTATGGTGGACTAGGGAAGTTGAACCTGCCACTCCACACAATACTGAAAATTGAGTGGGTCAGATCAACTACCATAGGTCACTGACAGGCAGGTTTGACCCCCTTCTAAGTAAGCACCTGTGGTACAATGGAATATTGATCAATTGATATTTCATATTGTGCACAAGAGGTGGGTTCGACTCCTGCTAGTGCATATTAGAGCAGCAGGCCGCTGATGTCCGCTAGCATTATTAATGTGATCCGTTTAAAACTCCAGAGATTTCTGCAGTGGCATGGCTTGGTCGTCTTTGCGCATGTGGTCATTCCAGATCTTGTGACTATGCGCAACTTCGTCCAACCCATACCCGCTTCAGTAATTTCTAGCGTTTTTAACGGATCAACTTGATAATGCTAGCGAGTGATGAATGGATATTTTATTAGGGCTTACAGGCCCTATTAAAATATTTGTCACTAGCAGGAGTCCAACCCTAGCGAGTGATGAATGGATATTTTATTAGGGCTTACAGGCCCTATTAAAATATTTGTCACTAGCAGGAGTCCAACCCGCCTCTCAATATTCCATTGTCACCATTAGACCCCATTAAGGTGGAGTAGGGGGAGTAGAACCCACCACTGTACACAATATTGAATATCAATAAACAAATATTCCACTGAACCACTGGGACTAGTTGCACCGCTGACGTTAGCTACTGTCCACTACTGTCTGCTAGCATGCCAGCGGACAGCAGACACTCACGCACCCTCTTCCACCCTTCCCCCTCTTTCTCCCCAGTGCCATCCTCTCCACTCCCCACACTACCTCACGACACTCACGCACCCTCTTCCACCCTTCCCCCTCTTTCTCCCCAGTGCCATCCTCTCCACTCCCCACACTACCTCACACGCCACCCCCATCCACCACATGCACCCCGCTTCCCTCCTTCCTCCTGACCTGACATCTGATGTCTGCTACGTCCGCTGGGGTACCAGCGGACACTCACGCTCCTCCCCTTTCCCCTTCCCCCTCTTTCTCCCCACCCCCATCCCTCTTCTGCCACCTCCCATGCTCTCCAAGACGCCACCCCATGCGGCGGACACCTATGCACCCCGTTTCCTTCTCTCCTGCCCTAATGCTGGACGATGCTGGATGATGCCAGGGGTTGCTGACGGATTCCCGTGGATGCCGACGAATACCAGCGGATATCTGGTGGATGCCAACAGATGCACGACAGATGCCAACAGATGCCGACGGATGCCAGCAGGTCACGATGGCTGCCGACGAACTCCAATGGATGCCAGCTGATGGCCAGCTGATGGCTGCTGATGCCAACACCCCTTTCAGGCCACAAAAACTCTTTTGGGAGGTATGCCACCCCCCTTCCACCTCAAAAAATCCATAGATGCCAACACCCCTTTCAGGCCACAAAAACTCTTTTGGGAGGTATGCCACCCCCCTTCCACCTCAAAAAATCCATACAGGAACCTGCGGAAACGTAGGTGGGCATCCGTTCATTGTGTTATCCGACCTTTGAATCTATCTGTTAGTAACAGACCTGTGGTGCAATGGTTAAATGTGCATTCCGTTGCTGGAGGCTTTCCCAAGGCCGGGGGTTCGATTCCCCCCCACAGGCATATGGCGGGCAAGACAAAGTTACCTTTTTCCTTGGTCCAACCAGACTCCGTGGACCTGCATAGGCCTCTGTGGATGTCCGCTGGTGCCCTGCGCAGGCCTGGGAGGGCCCACGTAGGTTTGAGTCCATCAATGTACATCTGCGTAGATGTCTGCTGGTGGCTTGCATAGGCCTGCGTAGATTTGCAGGGCCCTTTTGTGGACGTACACTGGCGTTGGGGATGGGAAAAGGATGGAAGGGGAGATGCGCAGCCTCGAGTTATTGCGGGGAGGAATGGAGAGGGGAGGGAAGTGGGGAACCTCGAGGAGGGTTTATTCATGCCATGAAATCCACCAATAGAGAAGGTTTTCACTCGTGTGCTAATGCCCGCCAGCGGCCGCTGACGCACATTGACGTCCGCTAGTGTCCACTGGCATCCGTCATGCCTGCGTGCGCATGTGTGTGCCCGCCTTTTATCGATCCAATGGAATGTGTCATACAGCACATTGTGACACGTCCGCGGCTCTGTATTCTATGGCACTGTGGGGACTGCTCCGCTCCAGTGTAGCGGACTCCGCTAGACACGTATGGTACGGCACAAAGCAGGCTCCCGTACAACATATGACACATACTGTTGTGATGCCCTACCCTGGTCCCAAACTGCCTCTGAGGAGCGCTAAGAGCTGGCACTATGGGCTGGAGGTAGCTGGTAGGCAGGTGATTGCATGGTGGCAAGATAGGTGGTGCTAACGTCATGGTGCTAGAGTTTGCGTTAACAAGAACAGAGTCTTCATAGAAGGTGCTAAGGGGCTCTGGAGAGGTGCTAGGAAATGCTGAGGAGGTGCTAGGTGTTGCGCTAAGGCCTGGTGGAGCGCTAGGGGGCAAACAGCTAGATTCAAGAGGTGTGCTAAGAAGAATACTAGAGCTGTCCTCAGTGACAGCAAAATTGGCAGTGATGTCGGGAACTTCAGATTGAGCTTTCACAGGAGTGTCAAGGGAGGTGCTAGGAGGTTCTGGAAAGGTGCTAGGCAGTGCTGGAGGAGCGCTAGACAATGCACTAAAAGGTACGGCAATGGAAGTGTCGACAATGGCTAAGTTAACGTTGGAGGTGCTCTGAGACTTGGATTGAGAAACCATGGATTGCATCGCTACTGGTGCCCTAGATTTAGCACTAAGGCTGGTGCTGGAGGTGCTAAGAGTGGCGCTAGACATTGGCAAGGGGGTGCTAAGGATTGGAGTAGTTTCTGGTGTGGCAATTTCTCCTCGTAGTATTGCAAGTTCATGTTCTATCTGAGCGATACGTTCCTGGCATGATAGTCCTATAAACTCCTGCTGAGGGGGTTCCTTGGCATCCTGATCAGGTCCAAAATAGTAAATCTCCTCAATATATGCTTCTGATTGTGAGTCCTGGAGCTGGCTATTTGCTAATGTAGCAGCAAGCCAATTTTCAATTGGCAACATAGCAGTGGTGATGGCAGCATTGACCTGAGTTTCTATGTCTTTATAGTCATCGTAAGCGCTAACATTTAGCGCTTGGGTTACTGTGGGAGTGCTAGGAAAACCTCCAGAATAAGTGCTAAAAGAGCCGGAGGTGCTGGAGATGCTGGAGACGCTAAGGGGACTGAGAGTGCTGGTGCTAGTGGCAGTACCAGTAAGTACCCATTTGCCTGCTTTAAAGACCTGATCAATGTCATAGAGCTCATCGGGATGGTCCATTGGTAGGAGAATCTCTAGGCAACGTGCTATCTTTGTCCAAAAGGAGGTTGGAATACCCTGCTGAAATAAGCGATGTTCTTCATTTATATATAGTTTGCCATGTTGTCAGAGCCATTTATAAATGCGTTGGAAGTCACAGTAATAGGTAGAGAATCTGCTAAGAGTGTGCAGGCCAGTGGCAAAGGTGTTGTGTACTAGCTGCTAGAGGTCACTAAGCCTATAACGGGTGGATTCTTCTGCACCAGGATATAAATTGATTACTGCTGTCTTCCAATCTTGGTAGCTAGATTGGCCAGGTGCTAAAGGGGCTGGGGAAGTGCTAGATGCAGGTGCTAAGGTGGCAAATTCTGGTAAACCTGTCCAACATTCTGCGGTGTTGTAGGAGACATAACGAATAGTGTAATCCTTCATTTAGACATTGTCAGTAACACCACAATCACAGAAAAGATGCTCTAGTTCTTGGAAGTACTGGAGTAACTCACGTAGGTTGGCTTCATCCCATTTGGGTGCGGCAAAGTGATTCCGACTGGGCATATAAAGGAGTGGTGCTTGGCTTATAGTAGGAGTAGCAAGAGTCCGCACGGGGATAATCAGCAAGTGGCAAGCGTAAATCGAAAATAAACGTTGTAAAGGGGGTGCAGCAAGGGCACTGGAAAATTGTGGTGAGGTTGCCAACTGCGCTAGCAGCTAGCTACTCTAGAGGTGGGTTTCTAGCGGAAACTGTCCTAAGATACCCTTGCAGTGGGCTCCAATATGATGATGCCCAAATCGAGCTGAGGTGCTGCGTGGACTATCACTAGTGCAGCTACTTAGCCAATATAGCTTTGGGCGTGCTAAGTGTGTGTGAGAGTCCTGGACAGGTTCCAGAGAACACACGGTAGGCAAGAGGTTGGTGGCAAGGAAAGTGGGTGATTGGAGGCACTTGCATATGGCTCCAAAATGTGGCTACAGGGCGCTAAAAGTTGCTAAGGGGGAGCGCTAAGAGGTGCGGGAAAGGGTCGCTAAGAGGCGCTAAGTGTTAGCACCTAGAACATGATAATAAAAGGATGAGATTGCTTAGCGGATCTAAGCACAAAAGCCAAGCCGTAGTTGCAAGGTGCTAGAGAGAGAGAGATATAGAAAACTAGAGCAGAGTCCCCTTGCTTGACACGGTCAACAAGAGGTAGTCTGTTGCGTATGGAGACTAAAATGTTGGGATATGATCCCTACTGCCAAATTGATTCCCTGTACTACTAACAAAAAGTAAATATTTATAGTAAAGAAAGTTAGCCAACGCTAAGAGGTTAAGCGCCACTAGAGGGTGGTGAACTGATAAAAATGTAAGTAAATGCGGTGAATTGAATTGTATAGTAAAAAGGTCCATAATGATGCTGTCACAGAAATACTTCATCATTTCCCTTTGTAAGCGCTGCCACTGGCTAAGAGCATTATGCCGGATTGACTGATGCCCAGTGTCTGTGTAAATGTATAGCCTTGGAGTGCAAGTGGCAAGGTGCGGCGAGGTGTCAATAGTGGTGCGAAGAATAAGTGGTGCCATAAAAAGTGGTCTGAGAGTAATTGGAGTCTGTAGCTGCGAGTTATTAGTGTAAAAATATGAGAAAAATAGCGCTGGAAGCGCTAGAGCGTGGCGCTTCTGGTGGTACTAGTGGGCCTATATGAGGTGCGGGTATTGGTGCTATCGGTAGCCAGCCACGATGCAGGCTCATCACCGCCAGCGGCCACTGACGCACATTGACGTCCGCTAGTGTCTGCTGGCATCCGCCAGGCCTGCATGCACATGTGTGTGCCCACCTTTTATCAATCCACTGGACCGTGTCATACAGCACATTGTGACACATCTGCGGCTCTGTATTCTAGGGCACTGTGGGGACTGCTCCGCTCCAGTGTAGCGGACTCCGCTGGACACGTATGGTATGGCACAAAGCGAGCTCCCATACAACGTATGACACATACCGTTGTGATGTCTCTATGTGCTTCAGAAGCCCCAGAAGCATCCAACCTGGCATAGGGAATCCCTCAACTTGTTCTCTTTGGATCTCCCTCTGCCAGGTGAGTAGTTATTATGATATTGTCAGTACATACTCTAATACACTTTGGATCTCCCTTTGCCAGCTGTGTGACTGAGCCACAGCCTCTAGAGGTCACCCTTACAGCAGAACAAGTCTCTACATTTCGGTCTGGGAGCCCCCTTCAGCCTGCTTGAGCCCTCTCTTGCCCCTTTAGGTCCCTCCCCCACTGGATTACTCCCTGCCCCTCTGTTGCTTCTATGACCCAACCAGCCCCCTCAGACACTCTCCTGGATGCTTCTGCCCCTCAGAATGATGCCTGGGGTCGCTTGCTTGCTCTGGAGACTCAGGTGCAGACTACTCAAGCTTCCCTCACCCTCCACACTACCAAACTTGCTGGATTACATCAGGCCACAGACATCATCTCCCATTCCCTTCAGGCCCTCTTAGAGCACCTCCCTCTCACTCCTACCCCTCTCCAGGCACCTCCAGTTAGGGCTGACACACCCCCAATCCCTTGCTTTGGGGCCTCCCCCCAGTTCATGCCAATATTCCTTGCCCAGCACTCCCAGACGCATTCAATGGTGACCAAGCAATAGGCGAGCGTTTCCTGCAGTCCTGCATCACCTATATTCAGCTCAGTGGTGAGGCTTTTCCCTCTGATGCTCTCAAGATTGCTTGGGTTCTTTCTTACATGAAGTCTGGGCGAGCTTCAACATATGCGCTACGAGTCTTTCGATGCCCTGGAGGAGTGGAGAGTTTTGGAAGTTGGGATCAGTTTGAGAAGGAGTTTCAGACAGAGTTCTTCCCCTTGGACCCTGCTAAGGTGGCAGCCCTCACTCTCCAAGATCCTCACCAATATGGGCAGGGGAAGTAGACCCTAGATGAGTATATCAACTCCTTCAGAGCTCTTGCTGAACAGGCCTGCTATCCAGATGGTCTTCAGCTCTGTCTCACCTTCCGAGATGTCCTCCTTCCCTCTCTCATAGACTGGATTGACAGCATGGCTGAGGGACGACCTGATGATACGAGTATCAAGACCTGGTATCAGGTAGCATGAGATCAGTGGCAGCTCATGGAGTTATGATGTGAGCTCCACCATGGAACTGCCCCTTGCTCCACCTCACAGGCATCTTTTCCTGCTTGTCATCCCACCTTTCCATTTTGCACTCCACCCCCAGCTCAGGTACCTGTGGCATGTCCCCTCTCCCTTGGGGTACCTATGGACGTTGGTGCCTCTGGTCAACATTCCTTCCTTTCTCTCCTCTGCCATTGCTGTGGGAAGCCTGGTCACTTTGCTTGATATTGTCTCCAGGGGTTGGAGGTGCACTATCTCTCAGCTTTAGAGCAGGAAGAGCTCCTTCTCCAGCTCCTTGCTGCCTGAGATGCTCAAGGAAACTCCTCTCCAGAGGTACAGACTGAAACATAACCTTTGGATGAGTCCTTGGGTCCTGTGGAAGCTGTAGCAGAACCATTGGATGGGTCCTTTAGTTCTGCAGGGGAGGGTTTTCAATAGAGTGACAGATGAGTTGTACGCCTCCACCGCCCAGTGCTAATCAGTTTACATGTCTATTAGTAGAACCTTCTAATGTATCACTCCCTGTTCCTGATTCTCTGACTGAAACTGTAAGCACCCTCTTCAATGTACAGAATACCCCCTTGGTCCAAGCCTCAGCTAAGACCTCCTCTCCTCCTTCTCCTGTCCAATGACCACATGTCCCAGCTTGGGAACAACGTCTTCCTTGTTGCTATGTTGTTGTCTCCACTCCTTCTCTCAACTTTCTGCATCTGAATGTGGAGATTGAGACAACTGACACTCAGCAGACTCAAAGCGTCATAGCTCTCTTGGACAGTGGCGCTACTGGACTCTTCCTGGACACCCATTATGTGGAACAACACCAGCTCACTACCTGACCCCTCTCTCACCCTATTCCAGTCTATAACATTGACGGTGATAGGCTTCTACTCAGACTGAGTGCATCAAGGGACATTATAGGCCAACCAACACTTAACGTACTGAAGACTCTAGCGACCAGTTGGGAATATAGAGCAGCCCTAGCTCTGGCACTCTACTACAGGACTTATCCATTTACCCTAACCGCCAGCTACCAGGCCTTCAGCACACTCCATTCACCTATCCCAAGGACAAAGGAGGCTCAAAATGTATAGCACTAACATGATGGTGGGAGGGGACTCTAACTAAACCCTGATCACTTCCAGAAGGAGCCAGCAGCAGGCGCTGCCATTTGACAAGACACTTCAATCAGAAGTCTAAAAGGATCAATGATGGCAGCACAGGATATACTTAAATCTGACATCTGGACCTGTTAGGAACTGGTATAATGAGTAGCGCTGACATTAGCACTCACAGCGTCTGTCAAGAATTTTCCGACCATACCCCAGAACAGCCTGGCCAATCGGAGTTATAGTAAAAGTGAGCAGACTCATATAATTCTAAGTCAATATAGAGTCGCCGCTGGTTGCCATGGGTCGTAACGCCGTTGGTCACCGTCATCCATGTGCAAAAGGTCGCCATTGACAGGTCACCGTTAGAGGAAACCACAAGGAGAGGTGCTAGGAGGTAGCACCACAGATGGACTTTTATCTTGGCAAACACGGTAGTGCATAGTATATAAAATAGCTACTTGACATGTATATAACAACGAATCGTACCTCTTGAGCACCCAAGTTACACTTAGTGTTCAAATTGTGCTAGCTTTCTCTGACTTCGTCACTAAGTCGGGCGCTAGCCTTGTCTATCTCATCTTCATCATTTACAGTGCCACCTATGGGCACAATACGCTGCACTACTCGTCTTTTCTTCTATATCTTTGTTTAAGCTACGATGCTTACCATCTGCCAGGTAGCCCCTGAGGCACTATAATCTAGCACATTGTTCTATCACCTCCACTTGAGCATACCAGGACCCTGTCAGGACTCCTCACAACTATGCATGCCAAGCACTGGAGACGGCGTTGTACTGCATATACGTCCAGCACATCCAACCACAGTTGGCGTCATCAACAGTATGCTCAATGAAGCTGGATCCATCCACTCAGTGGTGGATTTAGTCCTTCATTATCAGACACATTCTGAGCATGCTGTCTTTGCGGTCACCAGCCTAGGAAAGCAGGACATGATACTTGGGTTCTCCTGGCTGTGTGATCACAATCCTGAGATTGACTGGGCCAAGGGTAAGGTGAGCATGAACTGCTGCCCTCAATGGTGTTCCACATGTGCCAAGAAAGTTAGAGAGGAGCATAGAGAGTCAGTCCGTGAGCATGCTGCTATCCGGGCCTGCTGAGTTGAACACCTCCCCTTTGCAGACCTTGACCTACTGGATCCTCCCCCCTTGATGTTCCCTTATAGAGAGGCCCTCTATGAGGACATTCGAGGTGTAGTGAGTGAAGCCCAGATGGAAGATGGATGTGAGGGTGAATTTGGATGTGCTCCTGACCCAGAGTCTCCAGACAAGGCTATTGAGACAGGTGATAGGATTTATGCAACTACCTTACGACCTCCACCAACGGTAGCAGAGTTTAGAGCTAGTCAAACTACTTCCCAGCGGGTAGCTCAGGCATTTGCTGCCAACTCTGCTCCTAAATTGTTCTGAGATGCAGTTCCTCATCACCTGCATGACCTTGAGGATGTTTTCTCTAAGGCATCATTTGACTCCCTCCCTGAGCATAAGCAGTGGGACCATGCAATCGAGCTTATGCCCAATGCTGAGCCCTCTAGCTGCAAGGTCTATCCTCTTTCTTCCAGAGAACAGGATGAGCTTGATGCCTTTTTGCAGGAGAATTTAGACTCTGGTTGCATCCATCCCTCAAAGTCTCCGATGGCCTCTCCAGTCTTCTTCATTAAGAAGAAGGATGGATCTCTACGTCTGGTTCAGGACTACTGAGTCTTGAATGCGATGACTGTGAAGAATTGCTACCCTTTACCACTCATTTCAGAGCTTGTCAACAACCTCCAAGGTGCGCGCTACTTTACCAAGTTGGATGTCCTTGCTACCCTTTACCACTCATTTCAGAGCTTGTCAACAACCTCCAAGGTGCGCGCTACTTTACCAAGTTGGATGTCCACTGGGGCTACAATAACATGTGCATCAAAGAAGGTGATGAGTAGAAGGCAGCATTCCAAACAAATCGTGGACTCTTTGCACCTCTGGTAATGTTCTTTGGCCTCACTAATAGCCCTGCCACCTTCCAGACCATGATGAATGACATTTTCTGAGACCTCATAGTGGAAGGTGTTGTGTGTGTATACCTTGACAATATTCTCATCTATACCAAGACTCTAGAGGAGCATTGTCAGATTACGCACATCGTACTGGAACATCTTTGCCAACACCAGCTCTATCTTAAGCCAGAGAAATGCGAGTTTGAGCAGACTAAGGTTGAATATCTTGGACTGATTATCTCTCATGGAATGGCTGAGATGGACCCAGTCAAGGTGGCTGGTGTGGCAGAGTGGCCAGAGCCTAAGAACAAGAAGGAGGTTCAGGCCTTTCTGGGTTTCACCAACTTCTACTGGAGGTTTATTCAGGATTTCTCACACCATGCCCAGCCCCTCTTTGATCTCACCACTAAGGACACTCCTTGGCACTGGGATGCAGCACAGCAGACAGCCTTTGATGCCCTCAAACAGGCAGTCACTTAAAAGCCTGTCCTTCTATTCTCAGATGACGACTCTCCCTTCTGTGTCAAAGCTGATAGCTCAGATTTTGCGACTGGAGCCATTCTCTCTCAGCAGTCAAGGGAGGATGGTAAGTGGCATCCTGTGGCCTTCTACTCTAAGAGTCTCAATGCTGTGGAGCAAAATTATGAAATCCATGACAAGGAGATGCTGGCTATCATTTGGTCATTTGAGGAGTGGCAACATTTTCTTGAGGGTGCCAGGCATAAATTTGAGGTGTGGACTGATCACAAGAACTTAGAGTACTTTCAGATGGCCAAGAAACTTAACCGCCAACAGGCTCAATGGTCCTTGTATCTGGCTAACTTTGACTTCTCTCTGCATCACAAACCTGGACAGAGCATGGGCAAGCCAGATGCGCTTTCTAGGCAAGCAAATCATGGTTCAGGAGCTAGTGACAATGACAATATTGTACTCCTGAAGCCAGAACTAGCTATCTGTGCTCTAGAAGGTGTGGTTGGCCAGGGAGAAGAAGTGCGCATCCTTTGAGACATCTGATGAGGTAACTGGGAGGGCACTCAAGAAGATCTGGTAGCTAAGGCTACCATGGCCTTGCATGCTAGAGAGAAAACTGGAGTGAAGTCTGTCCACACTGATGAGTGGTCTTTGGAGAATGGTCTTCTTATCTTCTGGGGATGCATTTATGTTCCCAACCTGCCAGACCTCTGGAGGCGGATTGTGGAGCAGCATCATGACTCTCGAGCTGCAGGACATCCTGGCAGATGGAAGACACTGGAGCTGGTCTCATGGAATTACTGGTGGTCTCAAATATCATGGTATATTGGCTCTTACACCTCCACCTGTGACCTTTGCCTTCAGACTAAGCCTCATTGTCAGCCTCCTATGGGACAGCTTCATCCATTGCCTATCCCAGCTGAGCATTGGAGTGTGGCCTCAGTAGACTTCATTGTTGAAGTACCAGACTCTCATGGATATGATGCGATAATGGTGGTAGTGGATCTCTGTGGCAAGCATGCTCATTTTATTCCAACACACACTACCTGCTCAGCCATACCAGAAGCATGTCTGGAAACTCCATGGGTTGTCAGATGCTTATATCTCTGACCATGGACCTTAGTTTGTGGCAGAGTTTACTAGAGAACTGTATCGCCTCCTCCATGTCAAACTCCACACTTCCACAGCCTACCACCCCCAGTCTGATGGCCAGACTGAGCGTGTCAACCAGGAGCTAGAACAGTATCTCCGGCTCTTCTGCAATGAACGACAGGATGACTGGGATGACCTATTACCAGAGGCAGAGTTTCAATACAACAACCGTGTACACGCTGCCACCCAGATGTCTCCTTTCCTTCTAGATACTGCTTGACACCCTCGGATGGGATTCGAGCCTCATAGATGACCTTCAGAAAATAAAGCTGTCAACAAGTTCATAGATCAAATGAAGGCAGCCCAGGAGGAAGCCAAGGCTGCTTTAGCTAAGGCAAAGGATGACATGGCCCATTACTATGATTGTGGACAAACTCCAGCCTCCAAGTACAAGCCTGGAGATTGAGTCTATCTGGATGCCTCTGACATTGCTACCACCTGACCTTCTCAGAGGCTACAGGGTATGCACCCTTTGAGCTCAATAGAGGGTACATGCTCTCCATGCTGCATAAAATTCATGCAGATGCGGTGGCACACTGAGGAGTAGTCAAGTTTGCCAGGCAGGCTCTGAAGAATATTGTGTCAGTGCATGACACCATCATCAAGACATGAGTCTTTTAGGCAAAAAACACCAATCACTGTAGGCAAAAGGATCCACCTATATCAGTGGGAGCATTGGTCTATCTGTCAATGCATAACCTGAGGCTGCTCAAGGGACAGACAAGTAAACTCTGCCCAAAATGGGTAGGCCTGTACCGCATGCTAGATGCAGAGCCAAGTACCTCCAACTACATGCTGGAGCTTCTGCAGGCATTGCAGGAACAACAAATTGCTCCAAAGTTCCATATGTTGCTGTTGTGACCATATAGCGCATCTGATGATGCGTTATTCTCTAACAGGGCAACTCTGGGCCCCTATGACTTTGAAGCACGAGACAATGACAAATAGTTTGTTGAGTACATAATTGGGCACTGGTAGACTAAGCAGAAAATGCTCAAGTTTGAGGTACATTGGTTCCTTGGAGACACAATATGGGAGCCATACTCCTATTGCTCCAAGCTAAGGGCACTTAACCGCTATTTGGATTTGAAGGGCATTAAATGCCCACATCAGTTAGGTAAGTGTGCCAGCACCTAATTTAATTGGCAGTGCCAATCATGGCTTGGCTAAGTTGGTCAGCAACTGTGGCTGAGACAGGGAACAATTGCAACAGGCTGTGGGCTTCCTACAGCAGCAGCAACAACCAGCAGTGGGCTACTCACCACAGCAGCCAGTGATCAGTGGCTACCCACCACAACAACTCATGCAGAGCAACTTTATGCCTCAGAACACATCTCTGGGTGGTTTTCTGCCTCGTCAGACAACACAGGGTGCTTATGCACCACATCATGCTGAGGGCCAATCTCAGCAAGTCCAGTATGGAGGGCTATTTAGCCCTCAAGCGATGTCAGGATGGAGGCAGCTTGCCCCTGTACTGGCAAGGAGGCCAATGGAGGCACATTCTTTGCCCCAGTTTATGGCCCTGGCACACTATCCTGGCATGGCTAGTGTGCCAACAATAATACCATACTCCCTAGCTTGGATGGGAGCCTGGGGCACAATGCCCCAGTATGGTCCCTCATATGAGGCACCTACCAAGAGAGGAAAATTGACCTTCCAGTTGGCCACAATGCTAGCTGACAGTCCAGAGGGATGTAGATCATCTCTCATGCCAGCAACAATGGCATTTGAGAGCACAGAAGCTCTCAATACAGAACAAAGCAGCAAGTCTCTAGCTAAAGCACTGATGGAGAGCCTGGCCAGGCTCTCCTTGTTACAGCAGCTGGAGATGCTACACCAACCCAAGCCCAGCTTGGAAGAAGAGTTGCATCCTCAACATGACAAAGAAAAAGCATGGGCTGTTGAGCCCCCTCACAACCAGGACTTAGTCCTTTGGGAGACAATGAGTACAACATACCTGCAGACTTGTCATTCCTTTATAATGCAGAGGCTGTCATCTTCATCAGTCAGATGATGGACAACATGGATCATATGTGTGCTCAGTGCAAAACTGATCTCCTTGCCCTTTTGACTGCTCATAAGCGGCAAATCACACCCTCGAGTCAGGACACCAACTCTGGCAAAAGAGCATGTTGGCAAGGAGTGGAGGATACACCCTCCTGCTTGACTCAGTTGAGTGTTTTCATTCCTGGCCAGGAGACTGGCCTAGAACAGGATATTCTCCTCTATAAAGATGTCTCTGTCCCAGCCGCTTTCCAGCTGATTCAGCACCTTGCTAGTGGCGCATCTGAGGTCATGTCTTTGCAACCATTATCTGTGGCATCTACCATGCACTCTGGGGAGCAGAGTTCCCAGGATATTGGTGCATGCCCCACTGAGGCCAAGGCCTCACAACTCCAAAAGGATCAGCAGAGTAAGCAAATGGAAGGGCATGCATACATCAATGTGCACTTCCCCAAGAGTGCTCCAAAAGGGGCCTCAGGGGCTAATATCCTCTTCTTACCCACCATATTGGTAGAGAGCCCCCCAGCTCAATACCCTTGGTGCGTATGGTCAATGGACCCATGTTTGGAGAAGTTTGTCCTGGAGAGGCTGCCATTCCTGCCTTCTGACAATAACTGGTATGAGGAGCCTGAAAAGGCTCAAATGGAATCTCCTGTGCCACACAAGACAGCAGCACAACATATGGTGTGCAAGCAGTGCAACAGTAATTGACAGGCCAAGATGGACCATCAGGTGCAAGATAGCGCCAAACAAGGAGCCATCCTCCTTGAAGAAGAGACCAAGTACATCCCTGATGCACTCAGTGTTGTAATCTATTGAGATCACACTATTGAGCACCAGAACTCATTCTTCAGTGCAGAGTTGTCTTTCCAATTCTACTGGTTGCCAATGACCAACACTATTTTTGTCAGGCAAGAAGCCCACGCAGCCAGGGCCTTTGAAGCTGACAAAAAGGGCAATGCTATGTAGATGCCCCACAACAGTAAGGTGTACTAAGTTGCACTTTGCAGGTTCCTCTGCAGCCCTTGAGAGCTCTGCAGGCTTCATTCACTGGTGAACAACCAGTTTACACTGATTTGTCAGCATCAGTTGGACTATCTCTTGCTCAACAAGTTTAAACAGATGGCCTTTAATTGCCACCTTACTGCCCAAGACAGAACAATGTCTTAATTATTCAAAGAGGCCCTGTACAAAACCATTGTAGTACCTTTTGCAAGTTCTGAGGAGCAGGAGCAAGTCCTGTAGATCTATTGCCATAAAGAAAGTAGGAGGCTGGCTTTTGTTGGCCTGATGCCCCCTGATCCAAAGCAACTCTTTGCTTTGGACTATTTGGGCTCATATGCCCTTCTCTATAGGCATCCTGGGACACCCAACATGTGGACTGATCTGGCTATGGACCATGCCATGCACATCCACTGGCACAGCCTTTTTGGGTTTGTGCTTGTACCTGCTATCAGCGCCAGCCACCCTTCCAAGACCATGGTGCATAAGCACCTGGCATACATGTTCACACAGCTGGGCCTTTATAGAGAGGCCATTGCCAAATACAAGGCAGCTACAAAGCAAGCATTTGTGCCCCTCCACTCTGAGGACTCAACCTTTGAGGCTTGGGCAGTGGATATCTCAGAAGCATTGGCTTCCATCTTCACCACTTTGGATGTGTTACGTGTCCTTATTCACAACCAAATTTTGGTCAGCTGGGCTGTGTCAGGGGACTCCTCATTTCTTCCTTTTCTCACTCCTTATCTCTTCACTCTCCCTTCATTCATTCTCTTATTTCTTCTGACATTATTTTATTTTACTGTTTCTATTCTTTCAACACTATCTGTTAGTACTACTCTCAGCCCTTGAGATGCTCTGGTTTTTTAGCTCATTTTACTGTTTCTATTCTTTCAACACTATCTGTTAGTACTACTCTCAGCCCTTGAGATGCTCTGGTTTTTTAGCTACCATTCAGACAAGTGTGGGCCCTTCAGCACCGCTTCCAGACTGCTTATATAAGCCAGAGTTTGCCTTTCTGACTTTTAAAGTCCGGAGTTTTCCTGCCTTGTTTGCACAGTTGTTTGGTTAGTCAATTTTCAAGTTTTTAAGGTTTTGTTGTACTGTACAGTTGTTTCCCATGCTTCAGAAGCCCCAGAAGCATCCAACCTGGCATAGGAAATTCCTAGACTTGTTCTCTTTGGATCTCCCTCTGCCAGGTGAGTAGTTATTATAATATTGTCAGTACATACTCTAATACACTTTGGATCTCCCTCTGCCAGCTGTGTGACTGAGCCACAGCCTCTAGAGGTCGCCCTTACAGGCTGACCACATGTATATTTATAGGGTCATCTACTTGGCCCATATTTTCTTCAGCAACAACCACCTCTACAACAAGGCTGCCACCATCAATGACAAGAGGCTTCAACGCCTCAATCATTACAGGACACCTCAGTCCATTGCTCAGTGGAACGGGTAGCACAAGGCCACCATTGGCAATTGCCAATGTCTGATGCTTCAGCAGCAGGAGAGTTGTCATGTGTTAACCAAGGGAATGTATCTCCTCATCAGGCAAGACATTCATGCCCGAGAGATCTGGACATGCCAATACCTGTCTGATGATGAGGATCTTCCTGATCTCCAACCACCTACTTCGGGGCTGACCATCAACCCCAACCTTATGCTGTCTTCACTACAAGACTATGACAACTCCCTGCCTATGGCAGGACCATTGGGCACATCTCACAAGCCTGCACCTAAGAATGAACTCCTCAACTACGATATGGACAATGTAGCTGCCAATCTATTCTTGGAGCCTGAAGACTCTCCAATTGCCCCCATCTCTGACTTACCAATGGCCTGACTGTCATGGTGCTTTGAGACTGTAGCTTGGTCTGATTGGAGGGTGTGTAGCATAGTCCGCTATATGGCGTTGGCCACATAGCTTTTACTTACTTTAATAGTCAATATATTATATTATATTTATTATAATATAATATTAGATACATTTTTATAAATAGTTTGATATGTGCTGCTTATTAATCAGCTTATTTTGTTGTTTATACTACATTATCAATAGAGACTAGTCTGATTCTGTGTAGTGTAAACCTGAGCTCACTTCAACTGTAACTTTGTTATAGTCCATCCAGTCGTCAAATACGTCATTGTCACTATTGTCTAGCACCTTGTCTTCCAGCTGTCTTGGTTGCTTTGATAATCCATCTGGCCCATGAAACGCACTTTTGATGTGTACTAATTCAAAGTAAAACATTAATATTGCTACTACTCATCAATTCATACTGGCCGATGGTTGAATGTCTGGATTCTATAGCATTCCTTTGATGTAGCGTGCATCGACTTTGACAATCAGATTTCAAACCCCAATGAGATACATTCATAGCACCTAAAATGATCAAAACAAGCCATATTACTCTAGCTTAGGCTGACTGTAGTGTGATTCTCTGTCATTAAGAGTAATCAATCTAAAGCAATTGTAGTGTCTGATTTTTTAATTTGTGCCATCACACTGATATAAAAAGAAGCCAACTGCAATATATGAGGTGTTAACAGCAAGTATAACAGGATCAGGAGTAGTATAGTTGATAGGAACCAATGGCTTCACTTCCTATAGCACCTTCACTAAATTCTTTTGGACGTTAATTTGATTGGGTCCAAATTTGAAGGGGACCCCAGAACAAGTTAAGCAATTAAGAGTGTGCACCTAATGTGAAAAATGGTGTATGAACATGTGGAGCATGCCCACTTGTATCTAAAAACATGTGAACTTCTGAGAGGTTATGACAGACTCCTTATTTCTTCAAAAGCACTAATTGGCTCTCTTCAGATATCCGTCCTTCTGGTGTGCAGACATGCCCTAAAATTTTAAATTGTAGCACACAAAGAACCAGCTTGTGTCCTAAAAATGTCCTGCCACAATATTTCATGTGCTAGAGTACTTGGTTGACCAATTAAAAGAAGTCCCAAACCCATGTAGTACTCCTAACCCCTAACCCCTAAACTGTAGGGGGTAAGGGGGTAAGGGTAAGGGGGGAGGAAGGAGGGGAGGACAAAACATTTATTATATAATTTATATTTATTCTATTTTAAATATTAACTAAAATATTACATTAGTATAGAGGTTAGGTTTAAGTCCCAAACCCATGTAGTACCCCTAACTCCTAACCCCTAAACCATAGGAGGTAAGGGGATAAGGATAAGGAGGGGAAAGGAGAGGAGGGCAAAACATTTATTATATAATTTATATTTTTTCTATTTGAAATATTAACTAAAATATTGCATTAGTATAGAGGTTAGGTTTTGAAGTCCCATAGCACCATGCAAATATTGAAATTCTCCAGGTGTACTTCAGGCTTGCCATTTACAAGGTGCCAATCTTGTGGGCCTTTAATGCCTATGTTATTGATGAAACTAAGCATATGGTGGGGTATTTTAGTCTGTAGAATAAACGTAATATTGTTGTAGAATATAGGTACTGAATTTATCCAACCCATGGGAAGTGTAACTAGTCATAGCGTGCCAAATAGTATTTGAAATGTTGTCAAGTTGCAAGAGGAAGAGTGTATGAAGCACTTGTCATAGCCAACATATAAATCCAGGGTAGCACCATATATCCGTCCTGCAAAAGATTTAGTAATGTGATCAGGAAAAGACAGTACTCCTGAATGATGAATCATGACTTTGTTTAGTGGCTCTAAACTGTGAACTATATGTAGCTTCCCATTTTTCTTAAGGATGCAAAACTATCTTGATCAGTAAGCCAAATTGGAAGGCTCATATACACAAGCTGTCAGGAGACTTCTCATTTCTTCCTTTTCTCACTCCTTATCTCTTCACTCTCCTTCCATTCATTCTCTTATTTCTTCTGACATT